>RCUC01097779.1:0-15845 GCA_003697995.1 Taxidea taxus jeffersonii | reverse complement strand
ACCTATATGCTGCCTATAAGAGATTCACTTCAGACCTAAAGACATCTGCAGATTGAGAATGAGGAGATGGAGAAATATTTATCAGGTAAAATGGATGTTAAAAGAAAACTGAAGTAGCAATACTTATATCGGACAAAACAGACTTCAAATAAGGACTGTAACAAGAGACAAAGAAGGACATTACATAATAAAAAAGGGAACAATCTAAGAAGAAGTTAAAAAAAATTGTAACTGTTCATGCTCACAAAAGGGGAGGACCTAAATATATAACAGTTAATAACAAACATAAAAAAAAATAATCCATAGTAATACAATAATATTAGGGGATTTTTATCACCCCACTTACATCAACAGACAGATCATCCATACAAAAAACTAATAAGGAAAGAGCAACTTTGAATGACACACCAGACCAGATGAATTTAACAGATAGATTCAGAACATTCATCCTAAAACAGCAGAATACACATTCTTTTCAAGTGCACACAGAACATTCTCCAGAATAGATCACATATTAGGCCACAAAACAAATCCCAACAAATTCAAAAAGTTGAAGTCATACCATGCATCTTTTCTGATCACAAAACTTTGAAACTAGGAATTAACCACAAGAAAAAAATCTAGAAAGAACACAAATACATGGAGGTTAAATACTGTGCTACTGAACAATGAATGGGTCAACCAAGAAATCACAGAAGAGATCAGACAGTACATGGAAACAAATGAAAATGAAAACACAATGATTCAAGAACTTTGAGATGCAGCAAAAGCAGTTCTAAGGGGCAAGTTTATAGCATTGCAGACCTACCTCAAGAAGCAAGAAAAGTCTCAAATAAACAACCTAAGCTTCCCCCTAAGCATGGGAACAAGACAAGAGTGTCTGTTCTCACCACTTTTAATCAACATAGTACTGGACGTCCTAGCCAGAGCAATCAACAACAGGAAGAAATAAAAGGCATCCAACTTGGTAAGGAAGAAGTAAACCTTCACTATTTGCAAATGACATGATACTCTGTAGAAAACCTGAAGGACTTCACCAAAAAACTACTAGAACTAATAGAAGAATTCAGTTAAGTTGCAGGATACAAAGTCAATCTACAGAAATCTGCTGCATTTCTGTACACTAATCTTAAACTGCAGAAAGAGGAAATTAAGAAAACAATCCTACTTACAGTTGTACAAAAAATAATACAATACTTAGGAATAAACCTAATCAAAGAGGTGAAAGACGTGTTCTCTGGAAACTATAAAGCACTGATGAAAGAAATTGAAGGGATGCCTGGGTGGCTCAGTCAGTTAAGCATCTGCCTTTGTCTCAGGTCATGATCCCAGGATCCTGGGATCCAGCCCTGCCTCGGGCGCCCTGCTCTGCTCATTGGGGAGCTTGCTTCTCCTTCTCCCTCTGCCTGCCACTACCTCTGCTTGTGCTCTTTCTCTGTCAAATAAATAAATAAAATCTTTAAAAAGAAGAAGAAGAAAAGAAAAATTGAAAATGACACAAAGAAATAGAAAGATATTCTATGCTCATGGATTAGAAAAACAAATATTGTTAAAATGTCTATACCATCTAAGGCAATCTACAGATTTAATGCAATCTCTATCAAAATATCAATAGCATTTTTCACAGAACTAGAACAGACAATCCTAAAGTTTGTATGGAACCACAGAAGACCCCAAATAGCCAAAGCAATCTTGAAAAAGAAAAGCAAAACTTGGCATATCACTTCAATATATATTACAGAACAGTGGTAATCAAAATGGTATGGTACTGACATGAAAGTAGATAAACAGATCAATGGAACAGAATAGAAAATCTGGAACTAAACCCACAATTTTATGCTTTCACAAAGCAGGAAAGGATATCACAAAGCAGGAAAGGATATCTGATGGGAAAGAGTCTCTTCAATAAATGGTGTTGGGAAAACTGGACAGCTACATGCAAAAGAGTGAAACTAGACCACTTTCTTACACAATATACAAAAGTAAAATCAAAATGGATTAAAGACCTACATGTAAGACCTGAAACCATAAAAATCCTAGAACAGAACACAAGAAGTAATGACTCTGACCTCAGCTGTTGCAGTATTTTTCTAGATATGCCTCCTGAGACAAGGGAAATAAAAGCAAAAATAAACTATTGGGAACACCTCAAAATAAAAAGCCTCTGCACAGCAAAGAAAACAATCAGTAAAACTAAATGGTAACATACAGAATAGGAGATGATATTTGCAAATGACATACTTCCTAAAGGGTTAGTCTCTAAAATACATGAAGAACTTGTACAGTCCCATACCCAGCAAACAAATTATCAGATTAAAAATGGGCAGAACATATGAATAGACATGCCTCCAAAAAAGACATACAGATGGCCAAGACACAGGAAAGGATGCCCAATATCACTTATCATCAGGGAAATGCAAATCAAAACTACAGTGAGATGGCATCTCACACTTGTCAGAATGGCTAAAATCAAAAACACAAGAGACACGTGTTGGCAAGGATGTGAAGAAAAAGGAACTATCTTATACTCTTGTAGGAATACAAACTGGTGCAGCCAATGTAGAAAATAGTACGGAGTTTCCTCAAAAAGTTACGAACAGAACTACCCTATGATCCAGTAATTGCACTACTACCAAAGTATATGAAAACACTAATTTGAAAGGGTATTTGTACCCCTGTGTTTATTGTAGCATTATTTACATTAGCCAAATGATGGAAGCAACCAAAGTGTCCACCAATAGATGAATGGATAAAGAAGAGTTGCTATATCTATGTCTATCTATAAATCTGTAGCTATACCTGTATCTATATAATAGGACATAGATAATATATATAAAATTATATATTTAATACATATAAAATATATAATAGAGTATTATTCAGCCATAAAAAAGGACAAAATCTTATCATTTGCCATGACACAGATGGAGCTGGAGAGTATAATGCTAAGCAAAATAAGTCAGTCAGAGAAGACAAATACTGTATGATTTCACTCATACATATATATCTCCATACATTATTTCACAACATTTTTTAAATTTTATAACAAGTTCACTGAAGCACGATGCAATTTTTATCTAATACTATATACAAGCATGTCCATCAGGGAGTTCACTGAGAGTTAAAGATTAGGTTTTAAAGGCTTTATGACACGGAAATCCATATTAAATGGATTTTTAAGCATTTGAGTAATTGGTTCAGGTTCTTAGATAAGGTAGAATTTAAGAAAAAAAAACAAGTGAGCAAAGGAAAAAAAAAAGGAGAGAGACAAACCAAGACACAGACTCTTAACTATAGAGAATGAACTGATGGTTGCCAGAGGGGAGGTGGGTGGGAGGACCGGTGAAATAGGTGATGGGGATTAAGGAGGGCACCTGTCATGACAAGCACTGGGTGATGTATGAAAGTACTGAATCACTATATTATATGTTAGACTTATCTATATGCTATAGTTATCTATGTTAACTATAGTGGAATTAAAATAAAAATAATACAGGTAGTATTTATCATCAGGCTACCTCCTAGGATTCTACACATGATTAGGGAGGCAATGATTTCAAAGATGTCTGGTGTACTCTGGGGAACAATACATTGAATAAGATTAGCATATAATTAATTAGCATTAAATAAATGCATTCATATACAAATATTAACAATAATATTTTACACTTTTTGCAATCTTAAACTTCATTAAGAAGGCAACAGAGGAGTTTTAAAATATTCTCTGTCAAGAGGAAAAGGATGATGAAATATAAATGTCTATCTATGTGTGTATGTTTGTTCTGACCAGAAACTGGCATGGGACTGAATAACTAGAAAATATCAAGATATTCTTGATACCTCAATTTCAGCAGACAGTGTATACATGTAAAATGGGACTAAACACAGCATAGCAGAATAACTATAAATTGTTCAGTAATCAAGGGATGCCTGGGTGGCTCAGTTGGTTAAGCGGCTGCCTTCCGCTCAGGTCATGATCCCAGCGTCCTGGGATCCAGTCCCACATCGGGCTCCTTGCTCGGCAGGGAGCCTGCTTCTCCCTCTGCCTCTGCCTACCACTCGCTCTGCCTGAGCTCACTCTCTCTCTCTCTCAAAAATAATAAATGAAAAAAAATCTTTAAAAAAAAACTGTTCAGTAATCAAATGGGGAAAAAGATTCAGAAAGGAAATGTGATTTTTCCAAAGTCACACAAATAGATGGTGAAGAGAAAATTCTTATCTCTCCCTCCAGATTAAATCAACAACCAATAATAAGTATTTGCTAAACATCTTCTTTAGGAAATTAGGGGTAAAGCACAGTTCCTTAGGAATATACAATCTAGTATAGTTTCCAGCTCCTTAGCTTTATACTGTATTAGGGAAACAATTTGAAGAAAGGTATGAACTGAGGGTCCTTGTGACAAAAATACATCATTTCAAGGGGCACCTGGGTAGCTCAGTTGGTGAAGTGTCCAATTCTTTGATTTTGGCTCAGGTTGTGATCTCAGGGTCCTGCGTGGGGCTCTGCACTCGGTGTGGAGTCCGCTACAGGGTCTCTCCCTCTCTCCCTCCCCCTCTGCCTATTCCCCAGCTTGCTCTCACTCGCTCTCTCTCAAATAAATAAGATCTTTAAAAAAAAAATACATCATTCTGAGATGCCCAGAGGGGATGTGTTATAATATATATATAATATATATAATATATATAATATATATTATATATATATATATATATATGTCTATAGAGTTAAATCTATGTTTGTGTTGCATGCCTATGTAAATGGAAAAGTTTAAATAATTCTTTGGGAAAACCAAATAAGGAAATGCAATAGGTTAAAGGAAAACAAAATTGACACCAGTACAGTGTCAGTTATATTTTCAAAACACCTGATCATCTTTAACTATTTGATATATTTTTCTGTTCTTATCATGTATTGAGTTAAAGATAGGCGCAGCTCTGCATCTAGAAGGCACTCTCAGTTACACCGATTTTTCTCTCTCTTTGGGAACTGATTTCCCTTCTTACAAGTGCAGTTCAAATTAAACCCAGCTCGGCTGTTTGGTAAACTACACTGCTGCTATCTCAGGTTAATTTCTATAAATAGTACTGGTCAGACATAATTAGATACCTGACATTCTAAATGACTTAGTGTTTTTCTGATTGTTTAACTCAATAATTTAGCCTTTTTACAGGGGAGGGCTGTGCCAACTACCTTGATTACTTACTTTGTAATAGTTCAGTTGTTGAGACCACTTTGCAGACTAAATCAATCCTCAGATTTGCAATCCTGGATCTACGTAATCTATCTTACTTCTAAAAGCCTAGGCAATTACTCTATATTAAAAAGCTTCTCTCACAGAAATATAGCTTTGACCATGACAGTAGTAGGCAGAGTAGAAAATAAAGGTTCTGTTATGATATACTTAAGTAGGCTACTTCTCTATAAGCCGAGTTTCCAAATACTCCATGTTAATAGGACTACATTTACTACCAAATAATAATCATAAAATTATAATTTAAAGATTTTATTTATTTATTTGTCAGAGAGAGAAAGAGAGAGCACACAAGCAGGCAGAGTGGCAGGCAGAGGCAGAGAGTGAAGCAGGCTCCCTCTGAGCAAGCCTGATGTGGGACTCGATCCCAGGATCCTAGGATCACAACCTGAGCTGAAGGCAGAGGCTTATCCGACTGAGCCACCCATGCGTCCCGGATTATAATTTAAAAGTTACCATTTCCAAACAAGTATTCTTCAACCTATTATTTATTTGAGATTGACTGAATCACTCAGCTATCCAACAGCATGCATGCCTATTATGTCCTAAGCACTTAGGATAAATGTCTTTAATAATTGAGAATCTCACTTCTAAGATATATTTTCAAGAATATACATTTTATATTGAGCCATATGTTTGATGTTAATATTATTAAAATTGGTTTGATTTCAAGATGACTATACATATACTAACTGATTTTTAAAATATTTTCAAAATTAACTACCCAAAAAATGTCATTTTACTATGTTTGTGGATGCACTTCAACTCTTCCCATTTCTCAAAGTAAGTTTGGAATGTCCCATTTGGAATTGTTTCTAGAGCATGTTAACAAGCCACATAAAACATATCAGATGTTTCTTAGTTATATTATTTTTTGACCAAGACATGACGATGCCAGTTCACCCAGGTGTGGCTCAGAATGGCATTTATTTTCCAATAAGCAAATTCATTCACAAAAGACAAAGATTTCTCATGGAAAATACTCCTAAGAATTGTGTCACAGGACCTAATAGCAACTCTGCAAGATTAGCTCTAGCTTTCTTTGACCAGTGGCTACTTTAGAAAGGTACAGTTTCCCAGGCAAAGTAACTTTGTAAGAAAATATTCATTTTTTTATGTCTTAGTTCTGGTATTTTTGTTAAGGTGATCTCTTTTTAACTTATGCTACTTGATTAGGTGTTGTAAATTAAAATATGATTCTCTCTCCTATTTAAAGTTATTTACAGATCCTGTAAATTAACATGGCTCTTACTGCCACTTCATCCAAGTTTTGAAAAGATCAGCCAAAACTAAATACTAAAGCAGTACAGAATTTTCAGGTATTTTTTATTAATTAATAAAATAAAATAATAAAAACAAAGGCTAGCAGATTTCTCGTATGACACAAAAATTGTAGAGGCTATCTTGTGTTGTTACAAACACTGGTGGCTTCCTTATCGGGAATTATTGGTCTTCAGTCTTGGTAAACAGAATCCCCATTTGGCTAAGGCAGTGATGCGCCTGTTCTACTGGGTGATTTTTAACCCATGTAAGCACATCATAGTAACACCTCTCCTCTTTGTCCATGATTGGTCTTGGCCAACTAGAAAGGGAGATCTGCCGAAAAATGTCTTCTGAGAAAGATATTCCTTATAAAAGAGGGTACTCAAGGAAAAAGCCTTTGTTTCTGCTAGCTCTTTGCTTTCTTCCTTGGATTTGCAGCTCTGTCCTCCATATTGCAAACATGAAAGCAGAAAGATCGAAAGAGCCCAAATCCTGTTGGTGCCATTGAGTCACTGCACCAAACTTGGGATCACCAACCTCCAGTCTTCTTCTTCTTTTTTTTTTTTTTAAAGATTTCATTTATGTATTTGTCAGAGAGAGAGAGCACAGGCAGAGTGGCAGGCAGAGGCAGAGGGAGAAGCAGGCTTCCCGCTAAGCAAGGAGCCCATGCGGGACTCGATCCCAGGACCCTGGGATCATGACCCGAGCCGAAGGCAGCGGCTTAACCCACTGAGCCACCCAGGCGTCCCTCAGTGAGTATTCTTAATATGATTTTTACATGACAAATTTTTGATTCATTTTCTATTTATTTTCCATAGTTTCTTTTTATAACTTGCATTGCCATCCATGAAGCCTGTATCAGGATTTTCTCTTATTTTAGAAAATTTCAAGTACCACTGACCCTTGAACGAGACAGGTTTGAATTGCATAGGTCCACTTAGGAGGATTTTTCCATAAGTACAGTATACTATAAATGTATTTTCTCTTACTATTTTCTTAATATTTTTTCTCTAGATTACTTTGTATATTGTATAAGAATATAGCATGTAATACATATACAAAATATGTGTTAGTTGACTCTTTATGTTATTGGTAACTCTTCCAGTCAACAGTAGGCTATTTGTATTTGGGGCTTCAACGTTCCTACCCCTGCCCTCTTCAGGGGTCAGCTGTAATAGATCAGGTTATAGTTTTCTTTCAGCACTCACCAAAGGTTTATGTTTATTTGTACATGTAAGGGGGGAGTTAGAAAATGTGGGGTCAGCTACAAGAATGGAAAGATATAGTTTATGGATCTCACATTCTAGTAGGAATTTGACAGGTATGTAAATAATTACAGACCATATTGTCAAGTTAAAAATCTGGCCAAAGAGCTATTGGTATTTGTTTTTTTTTTTTTAAGATTATTTATTTATTTATTTATTTGACAGACAGAGATCACAAGTAGGCAGAGAGGCAGGCAGAGAGGCAGGCAGAGAAAGAGGAGGAAGCAGGCTCCCCGCTGAGCAGAGAGCCCGATGCGGGGCTGGATCCCAGGACCCTGAGATCATGACCTGAGCCGAAGGCAGAGGCATTAACCAACTGAGCCACCCAGGCACCCCAGCTATTGGTATTTGAAAGAAGGAGAGATGATTTCAAGAATGCTTCACAATGGGGTTTAAATTTCATGATAGTGAAGAATTTTTAAAAGTAGAAGTGGAGAAGAATCTGATCCATAACTCTCTATATTTCTAATATAATTTCTCCCACACAGCACATGTCCATTGTTGGAGACTGTATTGGTGGAGTGATGATTTTATAATGCGATGTAGTCAGTTTGGGCTGTATCTTAAAGGGATAATTGAACATCTGCAGTCAGTTTCCTCTTTATTCTGTTTCTGTTCAATTGATTCAAGAAATTGTTTTGTGTGGGTTTTTATCATATCATATATCTTTTGTTGAATTTTGGTCCAGTGCAACGGACCACGTAAATGTATGTGCTTATGGGGGGAATTTTAGCAAAGGAAGAAGGCCTAATTTTTTCTTTCTTAACTTTGGACTATTTCTCAGAAGTTTGTTCTTATTATCAGAGCCTTTCTATTACCTAAAATTCTTCATGCCCTCCCCAGAAACTTGAAATCCAAGACTGGAATCACATATTTAATCAGTTTGACTCTTGCTGTATTTGAAATTATGTGAACACCAAGGTGTCAGAAGCTGTCATATATATTTTGGCTCAGTGCAGCTGTCCAGGGAGTAAATATTTTTATGCAGGGACTTCTGTGCTATGCAGCCATTCATTTATTCATTTAACACAAGAGTTTTAGCATACCTGAACCAGGTAGTGTTCTAGGCCCTGATGATGTAACAGTGAATAATAAAAAAAAAAGTCTCTTTTCTAATGGAGATTAAATTCTAATGATGGCTGTCATTAGCTTGACAATAAACTAGCTATCAGATTCTGCTCAAATGTCATTTTCTCAAGAGAGCCTTCTCAGACATTCTTCAGGCTGTGTTCGCATATTACTCTGTTGGTTCTATTGTTTTTTTCCTCCCTCTGTAGCAATGAGTTGCACGTCTTTTTGTCTGTCCCTATTTCTCTCCTCCCCAACCCCCTCAGTAAGCTGTGAGCTAGAGGGCAAAGACCTATATTTTATCATCGTTGTATTAAAAGAGAATAAATTGGATAGATCTTTATAAGTGAATGAATGAATGTAGCTAAATATTTCATAACTACTATGTGTGTGAAAACTTTAATGACCTCCGCACCAAGATTTCTCTCAGTGTGTCACAAAAACTCAGTGTGTATGGATTTCTAAGCATATGAACCAAATTTGATATTCATAACAGCATTGAAGATGGATGGTCCATGTTTAATTGACAATCAGCAGTTTAAAAAATACCTTATCTTGAACTTCTGGACTATAAAATATGCATCTTTGAAATACCATTGTAGGGAAATGGAGGTATTGGCTCCAGATGTTTCAGAAGTCCAGCTCACTAAGCCGAGAATTTCCAGAACTTGATGTTAACACAGTAGGGTAATGCTGTGCATTAGCTAACGGCAGCACTCATACAACAATATATTATTCCTTCATTCTACTTCGATACCAGAGTCTGCAGAATGCATTCAAGGATGTTGTTTCCCAGAAATGACAGTAAAATTGAGTTTGTAAAGAAAAGTGGTTGTTAAACAGTCTATTCACTTCCATTCGTGCCTAAGTAACTGTTAGAATTTAAGTAGCAACACCCCATAAGGCCAGTGCTGGCCTCAGAGTCGGCTAGATCCAAGTTCACTGTCAAGGCTTAGCCAATCTAGGAAAAACGGATTGGACTGCTAATCATTTTTCCCCCATGTAGTGTAGCTAGGACTTTCTTAGGAAGTGGAAAGCATTCCCAAAGATTTGATAACTTATAAAGTGCCAGAGACTTCAGAAAGTTCTCTTACGTATTATCTCATTTAATCTTTACAACTCTGAAAAGTAGGTCTTTTATTGACACTTTGCAAGTTGGGAAATGAGCATTGATAAGTTGTGTGATATACTTCAGTTCACAGGCCCCTAGGAAGTGGCAGTACCAGAGTGAAATTCAAAGTTCTAAGGTTGCTTCAGGAGCCTGTTCACATAAAGGGAGGCATTTTAGCAGACAGAGGAAATAACGAAAGTCAGTTCTGACCACACACTATGCTGATACAAGTGCCAGGGGAAGACTGGTAACTTTTCTCTGCAGAGGGGATTTTCCTCTGTGAAACTACCAGAAAGTAGGTGTGAAGAAAGGTAGAATGCTTTAAGGAAATACTTGAGAGGAGGGGATTAATTAGAAAAGAGGAAGCAAGAAAGAATTTTCTATTCTTTGAGGAATGTAAGCCTCTCATTAACTTTATATACTCTGTGTTAGTGCTGATACGGTGCAGAAAAAATATTTTAGCAACACATTTTTAAAAAATTTTATTTATTTATTTGACACACAGAGCAAGTGAGCACAAGAGGCGGGAGCTGTAGGTAGAGGGAGGGGGAGAAGCAGGCCCCTGCCAGGGAGCCCGATGTGGGGCTTGATCCCAAGACCCTGGAATTGTGACCTGAGCTGAAGGCAGCCACTTAACCAACTCAACCACCTGCTGCCCCCTCAGCAATAAATTTTAATACTATCTAATATTCATGGGGGCAATCCACTCCATATCTCATTACCATTTCAAGGGTCTTAAAAATAAACATTTGTTGTAATTAAGCTACAAATTTTTTTTTTTTTTTTTACAAGTAGTCAGAGAGGCAGGCTGAGAGAGAAAGAGAAGCAGGCCTCCCACCGAGCAGAGAGCCCGATATGGGGCTCGATCCCAGGACTCTGGGATCATGACCCGAGCCGAAAGCAGAGGCTTTAACCCACTGAGCCACCCAGGCGCCCCTAAGCTACAATTATTATATTGCTATTTTTCAGTTATAAGTACAGAATCCAAGTCAGGGTTAATTCTAATATTTTTAAAAGGTATGTATTTATATATGTATGTATGTATGTATGTATGTATTTATGAGAGAATGGGATCTCATGCCTGGGAGCTGAGCAGGAGAGAGGCAGAGGGGGAAGGAGAGGGAGAGAAACCCAAGCAGACTTGGCCCTGAGTGGGCAGCCCACCTGGGGCTCAATCCCACAACCCTGAGATCAAGACCTGATCCGAAACCAAGAGTCTGACGCACAACCAACAGAGCCATCCAGACTCCCCTAATTCTAAGATATTTTACAGAAATGTGTATTCATAATTTACATCAACCATAATTTAATAAGTTCTTTCTATTATCTCTAAAAATTATCACAACTAGACAAATGCTTACAATTGAAGTGCCTCAGTTTTCTCATCTATAATATGAGGGAGTGAAAGAAATAATTCTGAAATCTGGCTGATGATGAAAATAAAATTGGGAGCTTTTATTTTTAGTAAGAAAAAATTTTGACTAGTTTTAGATTTACAGAGAACTTGATAATATAGTACAGTAAGGCCCCAAGGCCCCACATTCATTTCTGCCTACTAACATCTCACATCAATATGGTACATTTGTTATAATTAATGAACCAATACTAACACATGATTGTTAACTATCCATATTTTATTCAGGTTTTCTTACTTTTTATCAAATATTCTTTTTCTCTCCAGAACCCCACTCAGAATACATCACATTTGGTCATCATGTCCTTAGGCTCTTCTCTGTTGTCATAAGATTTTTAGACTTCATCTTTCATGACTTTCATAGTTTCAAGAAATAGTGGCCGGGTATTTTGTAATGTCCCTCTACTGGAGGTTATTAGCTGATGCTTTTTTCATAATTAGACTGGAGTTATGAGTTTAGGGGAGGAAGACTGGGAATTTTCTAAAATACACATTTTTGTACTTGTTTTTAATTTGGTAGATATGGGGTGGGACCTGAGAATTTAAAATTTTACAAAATCTCCTCAGGGTTCAGTCATTGATTACATTATCTCTTCTGGTAGGTGCTATTTGCTCTGTCTACTAAGAACCTGACATGAGTTAGGGGTTAAGATTAGAGGATCTAGTCTTCAAATCTGGAAATTTCTTAGTTATTATTTCTTGTTTCTTTTGAGAGTCCCTCCTTCTCTTCTGAAACTCCAGTTACATGTATCATTGAATAAATATATTCTTCAGGTCTCTTAACTTTTGTGTGTGTGTGTGTGAGAGAGAGAGAGAGAGAGAGAGAGTGTGTGTGTGTGTATGTGTGTTTCTCTCCTACATCCTGAGGTAATTTCTCAGAATAATCTTAAGATTTACTAATTTCTCTTCATAAATACATAGGATTCATTCTATAGAATGGATTTTTAAGGTTTCCATTTTCTTCATGTTTCAACTTTTCTTGAGATAGGTTTTGCTTTACTAATTTGAAGCAATTTTTTATTTTGACTTCCAATAGATTTATGCCTTCATTAAGTCCATTTTAAGCCTTTGTCAAATAATTCCATAAGATTAATTTTATTTACAAAGAATTCAGGGTTGGAACACTATGGCTTTTCTTTGTTTGCTTTTCTTAACATTAGAGTTCTTCATGTGTCTTTGGACTTTAGTGTACACTTTAATTGGAAAGGGATTTTTTCTGTTGGTCTGCCTCTCCCGCCTAAATTTCAGTGTCTGTAATTGCTTTTACCTGGCACTCCTGAGCTGCCAATCCAGAACCAAGTTTAAAAAAAGCATTTTCAAGCTCCTGCAGTGGGTAGATATTGGGGATATCAAAGGTCCAGCCACTACTGTCAGCTAGGAACTTGATTTGATTCCCAGTTTTGAGTCTTTAAACATCCATATTGCCACTGTTTCTGTACAGCCAGGTTTCGCGCCTTTTATTCAGACTGTGTTCACATGTGTGGGAGTGTGAGAGTCTTGGCCCAGTCCCTGGTTTCAAGGCGTGAACCCAGCTTTATCCTCTTCCTGTACAGAGTACTGAATTAGTTACTTATTGCTGTATAACACATTGTCACAAACTTGGTAGGTTAAAACAACACATACATCTCACCGTTTTGAGGGTAAGGAATCTGAGCATGGGTTGGCTGGGTTCTGTGACTAGGGGTTTCTCAAGGCTACAGTCAAGGTGTTGGCCCCGCTGCCCTTGGACCAGGGCAAGAACATACTTTAAAGCCCATTCAGTTGCTGGCAGAATACATTTCTCTGTAGCTATATGACTGAGGATCTCAAATCCTGGAAGGCTTTTGGTTTGAAGCTACTCTCAGGTCCTAGAAGCAGCCCATAGTTCTTTGCCATGAGCACTTCCCAACATGGCTGCTTATCTATCTCATCAAGACTGCAAGGAGAGGCTCTCTCTTTAGGAAGGGTCCAGTTTCTGTTTTAAGGGCTTGCACACGATACCTTTAAAGTCATACCCACCCAGGATAATCTCCCTTTTGATTAACTCAACATCACTAGATTTGGGGCCTTCACATAGGAAATATCTCTTTATTTTTGCCATATTCTATTGGCTAGAATCGAGACAAAGTCCTACCCCACACAAAGGGAGGGAATTACAGAAAGCATGATGCCAGGAGGTGAGAATCGTGGGGTTACCTTGGGGTCTGTCTGCTTCAAGTACTTTTAATCCCAAGACCACCATCTGTGTCCAGTCCCAGAAGTGACAGCCCTCACCCCCAGCTTGTCTGCCTGCTTTGCATTTCTGTTCTCTTTCTAGTTCAGGAGGATGATTATCTTGTTTCTTAATTCCTCTATGTCTAATTGGTGTGTTTTTTCCCTTCTGTATTATATCAGTCATTAATTTTTATTTGAAATAGAGAGGTTATATGAAAGCATAAACTTAGAAAGCTGTTTTACTCTGTCCATGTTTTATAAAAATTTCTACTTCATCAGGGTCAGAACAGGTATCTGAAGTTCTACGTTTCCGTGGTAAGGAAAAATTTAACCAAATGGTTTTGTGAAGAAGCTCTGATAGGATTCTTTATGGTACAAAAGGAAAGGGAATTCATAAATATAACAAGGTGTACCTAGTCATCACATTTTATAAACAATTTTAAAAGTAGTTTGTGTCTTTTTTACAGTAAGAACCTCAACTTCTAGTGATACCCTGGAAAGAAGCACACAATCTTGATTATCTTCACATTTTAGAAATACGCTCACACTGAAGTAGGCTTTTTCCCTACCGGGTTGCCCTTTTTACAGGATATTCCTTCAGAGAGTTTATTTGCTACAGCATAGTTCTTTGGTACACAAAAGTAAGGGAAGCAATGAATGGAAAACAAGGCAGGAATAGAGATACTCAAAATGAGATTCCAACTATAAAGTAAAACACACACAGGTAACATAAGTCTGAACACTAAGGCCAGAGTCCTTGTATTTATTGTTTTACATTGATACAGAAATCTGCTTTCTTGGCAGACCTCGGGACAATCATGCTTAGATCTAGCACTTATGGATAAACATATACTTAACAGTGTTATCTGCCAGATGATGTGTGGCCTGAGAAAGTGACTTTTGAAGTACTATGATTCCAAGATAACCGCATGAAATGAGTCATACATAATTGCTTATACCAGTTTGCCAAGGCAAGTCCCTTATTTCTTCTTTGAAAATAATACAATTAGTTCTTTATGTTAAAAGGCAGAAGGTTTAATTCTAAAAAAAAATGTAAAAAAATCATGGTTTCTGGGTGTCCTCTTTAACCTTCCCAATAAATGCAAGTTGACTATGCAGATAATTCATGTTTACTTTGGGAAGCACATAGACCATGATACCAGGGTAATGTAATATTGGTTAGGAAGTTTTGATATTTTAGAATTATATTCAATGGCTCTGAGTACTGCTATAGAAGAGTAACAATAAAAAGATATGGATGTAGATTAGCATCTATAAAAGTGTAAAGCAGATATGATAAACATGACCACATTCACCTAGTGCTAGAATTGTTAGAACTGGCTGATACTGCCTGGAGCTTGCAGTGTATTTAGGTCAAATAAGTTATGGTGCTATAATTACAATATATAATAAAACTCTTCATTACAAGGAAGCATTATAGACTAAATATAGAAAGTCTACAATAAGAAACACTACAAAATGGGTGGGAAAGGAAGCAGTCATGGACACAGCCTTAATTAACTATGATGTTATGTAGGACCACCTTCCTCTCCTTTAAAATCTTGGCTGGTGTCACTGAAACTCAATATAGGGCTACATAGGAATCTAGTATAGCAAACTTTCCAATTCTGAAAGGCTAAAGGCCATAAGATTTGCTACTCCCATAACTTTCCTACAACTAACTCTGAACAAGGTTCATCACAAAGTTTTAGAAATCATTTAACTTATATGGTACTAGATTAGAGAGCAAAGATTCATTGAGGACATTATCTAAGCATGAAAATAAACATTGCTTTAAGGGGACATATAGAATAAGCTACTATCTACTGTCATATAATCAACATTATTAAGAGTATAAGCTTTTTTGGCTTGCCTTTTATATGAGATATTCTTTTAGACAGTTACAGAAAATCTTTTTTTTTTTTTAAGATTTTATTTATTTATTTGACAGAGAAAGAGATCACAAGTAGGCAGAGAGGCAGGCAGAGAGAGAGGGGGAAGCAGGCACCCCGCTGAGCAGAGAGCCCCATGCGGGGCTCAATCCCAAGATCCTGAGATCATGACCTGAGCCGAAGGCAGAGGCTTAACCCACTGAGCCACCCAGGCACCCCAGAACAAGCATTTAAAAAAAAATTAACAGTTGAGTTTACTGATACACATGCTTATAGAAATATTGAGGAATTTTACTATCATACTTCACATTGGCTAGAAGTTCCTTACTACAGATAATGCTGTCCAATTCAGCATTTTATATACAAAAATGATAGGGAGAACTTTGT
>RCUC01097775.1:0-12812 GCA_003697995.1 Taxidea taxus jeffersonii | reverse complement strand
TTCCATCATATAGATATACCACATTTTTATTTAAACATTCATCAGTAGATGGCCATTTGGGTTGTTTCCTTTTTTGGCTATCATGAATAAAGCTGCTATGAATATTTACACGTGAGTTTCTGTGTGAACATAGTTTTCATTTCTTTTTAGTATATACCTGAAAGTGAAATTGCTCATCATGTAGTAACTCTATGTTTAACTTTTTGAAGAAGACCAAGGTGTTTTCCGAAGTGGTTGCACCATTTTGCATTCCCGCCCACAATGCATAAGGGTTCTCAGGTCTCCATATCATCACCATTGCTTGTTTGTCTGTCTTTTTGACGAGAGCCATCCAGGAGGTGTGGAGAAGTACCTCATTATAGTTTTGATTTGCATTTTCCTCATGACTAGTGACATTGAACATCTTTCCATGTGTTTGTTGTCCTTTATGTATCTTTTGTGGAGAAATATTCATTTAAATCCTTTGCTTATTTTTTATTTAGATTGTTGAGTTCTAAGAGTTTTTATATGTTCTGGATTCTAGACCCTTATCAGACAGATGTTTTGCAAATATCACATTATGCAGATTGTCTTTTTACTTTCTCAGTAGTGGCCTTTGAGGAACGAAGCTTTTAATTTTATGAAATCCAGTCTATTTTTTCTTTGGTTGCTTGCCTTTCGATGTCATATATAAAAAGCTATTGCTTAGCTCAAGGTCACAAAGATTTACCTGTATGTTTTCTCTTAAGAGTTTTGTAGTTTTAGCTCTTACATTTAGGTCTTTGATCCATTTTGAGTTAATTTTTGTATATGTGTGAGGTAGGTGTCTAGATCCATTCTTTTGTGTGCAGATATCCAGTTGTCCCAGCACTGTTTGTTGTACACCTGACAAGTCACTTGTGAGTCATGTTTTGGGAAACCATTTGGTTGATTCCTTATCTCAATTAGATGCCACCATTCTACACATTGGACATTTGAGGCAAAGGAACATCTGTATTCCTAGCTAGGAACAAGGACTTTAGTTCCACATTTGTAGGCTTGTAACTTGGTGAATTGGCTTGTTGGAGTTGGAAGCTTAGGGCCTGCTTCCCTCTCTAATCTACCTTAAGGCCTCTAAGTGGATTAAGGGGACCTATGTGGCTGCCTCCTTGCCACTTTTCTCTGAATCATAACCTGAGTCCCATCTGACCTTCTGGGGAAAGGAGAAGAGTCAAGGAGAAATTGCTTCCTCCCTTCTTTAGAAGGGCCCTAAAATTTTCCTTCCAACCCCATGGGAGGAACAGAAAAGCCATGTGAACCTTTCAGCAAAGAAAAGGGGATGATCCTCAAGGGGAGACAAGAGTTTTTCACTTCTCTGTGCCTCACTGTGACCGCTCCTCTCTCTGGAGTTAGGACTAATTGAGCCTTGTCTGATTTCAGAACTCCTTTTCCTTGAAATAGAATGATAAGGAAGATAGCTTTGTGTCCCCCCCACCCCCCGAGATTCAAGTGGTATTGTGGAAAAAGCTTAGGATTGGGGTCAGGCTAACCTGAGATCAAATTTTGGTTCTACATCTTGAACTTGGGTTTCTTTATCTATAAAATGGGGTTTATAATCCTAGTTTCCCAGGATGATTATGAAAAACAAATAAAATATCCTATGTAAAGTACCTAATAAGTAGCCCTAAGTAAATGCTAGTCTTCCTTCTCCCTTTTCTAAATTTTCTGGGAAATTTGTATAAATCTGTACAATTTTTAAAAGACTCCATAGGATCGTAGAGTTGGACCTTCATACTTACGACTGTAACACTTCGTTGAATCTGTCAGAGTTCTTTTTGTGTTTGTTTACTTGATTTATTCCATGAGTGTCGATCACTTATGGTATTTCAGATAGTGTTCTCTCTGTGTCTGTCAGAAGTCAGTGGAGGAGAGATACACGACACAAGCTTGATGCTTCACTCATCCTTACTTCTCTCATTTGATTCACCACTTAGGAAATGATGAGCCAGACATCACTGTAGATTCTTGGAATGCAGAGATGCTTTCCCACCTCAAAAAAAATGTTTTTTTTGAGAGCTCATGGTCTCTCATGGAGGGAAGTATACAAAGAAATGATCATATCCTGTGGTAGTTGCTATTAGAGGCACATGGACAGGGGCTGTGGGAATGGGAGGAGAGCACACCCCAGTCGGCCTGGGGGTGGGAGTAGGTGGTCAGGGAAGGCTGAGCAAAAGGGGAAAAGAGTCTGAGGCAGGAAGATAGCAGGCCCAACGGCCTGGACATGGGATAGAGTATTCTTTAAGGCAGCTGACACCCAGGGAAATAATCAGAGACAGGAACTATACAGGATAGTGGGGCCCAGCTTACAAAGAGCCTATTAAACAGGGCTGAGATTTGAGGTCCGTTTTGATGGAGAAAACTGAAGAACAATTGGTAGTTAAGAATTAACATCTATCCTGGCTTTGTTCTTATTCTAAGCCTACCTTTTAAAAAATCTTTTCTTTGTCTTTTGTCTTTGGCATTTTCCCCAAGCATCTGCTATTTTAGGCTTTTGCCTAGGTGATTCTCTTCATATAGCATCGGGCCACTTTGATATCGTCCTGGGTTAGGAGCCTATCAACTTTGGGGTTATAGCTCATGGAGAGCTCCCTCAGTGTCAATATGCTTTCTCTGGAAGAATCTATCTCCTGTTTGCCCCAGGACTCAGTTAACGGGAAAGACCCACCCCGTTGGCTGAGACCTGGTAGAGAGAGGGGTGTCTGAGGAGGGCTAGCTACATGGGGAAGGTCCTGAGAAGGGCTAGCTACCTGAACTGGAGGTCCTGTCAGATGGCACTTCTGATGTTGGCAGAGCTGCAGCTTCCCTCCTGCTTGTCTCCTGTAGTCACTCACCGGCTGACTCTGCTCCAGGGCTGTGGCTGTCAGACCTCTCTTGCTTTTGCTTTATCCTGAATAACTGAGGGATTGAGGAGTGGCCCCAAAGCGCAGGAATCTCAGCCTTGTTAGTGGAGCCATCCTCCTCATGTCCAGTCACTTATCCCCTCAAGACAGTCTCAGCTGGCTTTTCTTTTTTTTAAAGATTTTATTTATTTATTTGATAGACAGAAATCACAAGTAGGCAGAGAGGCAGAGAGAGAGGAGGAAGCAGGCTGTCCGCAGAGCAGAGAGCCCGATGCGGGGCTTGATCCTACGACCCTGGGATCATGACCTGAGCCGAAGGCAGCGGCTTTAACCCACTGAGCCACCCAGGTGCCCCTCAGCTGGCTTTTCTGACATGAGAGAACATGTCTGAATTTCCAGAGGTCACTTATGTAGGGCTTTGTTTGGAGATCCTCCCTACAGTGTAAATCGTTGAAGAAACTGGCCTTGTGAAGATTGGGTAGGGGTGGGCAGGGAGCAGGGAGGGGATGATGGCTATCTTCAAATATCTGAAGGGCTGTGTAAGTATATGGACAAGGTGCCAGATTTTGGTCTGGAATTCTGGCCCTACCTCTTACTAGCTTTTTTTTTTTTTAATCTAAATTCTGTTAAGCCTAAAATAATTCTGCGCTTTAATAAATGTAGCAGGCAGTGCCTCTGCCGATTAGATCTGGATTCTTGAGGCAGATTGAGTGGCAGCATTTTAGCATTTCGAGCTCTGCCACTAGTGAATTGAAGTTGTAATAGCTGTATTTATTATACCCAGAATTGAATGAGTTATTAATAAGCCATTCCTTAGCCCTGTATTATCTCTGTTTTACAGACTAATTTTTTTCAATAGGATTTCCTTAATTGTATCAAATGTTTCATTCCTAGAACGCTTAACACGTCTGATTGGTATAATCTCCAGGGAAACTAGACGGTCTTAATTACATCTAGTGTTTTGATTTCATTTGATTCTTTAGATGAGATTAAAAGTAATTTATTTTAAAGGCTATGACTACTCTCTGTATACCTATGCTTATTGGGAATTTAGAAAGCATTGGCCATATTACATTAACATTAGCAGTGTATCAGGTAATTTAGATTGTGGATTCGTATATACTGTAGTTAAGTTCTTGCAGAACAAAAAGCTTGATAACACTATTTTTTTCACTACCCTCCCCCCACTTTTCTCATCACTATCTTTGGAGGGTGTTGATTTATATTTTCTGTTCAATTAGCCATTTCCATAGTATATGTCAAGACTTGCTCCCGAGAAATTAGAGGGTTCTTGGGGTTGATTCTTCCCAAAATGTGTTTCCTAGTGAGTAAATGTTAATAATAATTTGTTGAGTATGGTTTTTAGTTCTAGATGTCATTTTTCACCCAGAGGATGGTGAAGGGACTGGGATGGTGAAGTGTCTTTACATGATATGAAGGATGGCTGAGGATATTGGAGATATAGAAAAGATGGTTTGCCTCTAGGAAGCATGGTCAAGGGGACACATACTCTTTTTCTTCATATCTAGAAGACTGAGATCTTTAAAGAGAGACAAGGCACTTCTGTAGGATGGACAGGCCAGGCATGACTTGTAGGAATATGCAGAGGGAAACCATTTTGGCTCAATATGAAGAGAAATGTTCCATTATGGTGTCCAGTGAAATGGGCTTTTGGGAAAAGTAAAAAATGGGTTCCCTGTTGTTGGAAAACTTTTAACAGTGTCTATGTCAGCACACATCAGCTCTTCCATGAAAAAAAAAATCCCATGTACCAGATGTCTTTTAGTGTTCTTTCCAATTCCTGGTTTCTGTGGTTGCCTCACCACTCCTGATAGTATAATGTGGCTACTTCTCCATTCTAGGTTTTGCTTTAGTGAGTTACTGAATTAATATTCCTGAGCAACCATAGCCTGGAAGGCTATGATGTGGTGGATGAAAACTTCCTGACATGAAATCATTTTGTAGGTAATTCACAAAGTGGATCTATATTATGTGCACATATATACTTATACATATATATCTATTTTGTATAAAGGAGGGTTATTATACTTTCATGGTTTTGTCCTCTGTTCTTATTATAAAATATCATGTGTTTTAAAGACTTCTGAGTCTCATAAGAAGACATTTTTTATTTTGACATTTATTTATTAAATTGATTTTAAAGAAAATATCTCTGTTAAATTTTCAAAATAGAGCCAGTGAAGAGCCTTTGTGGGAGTAGGAATTAAAAGCTGGTGGTTTTATTGTGAGATTATTTGAGAAAGATCTATAAATAAAATAGTATAGATATTTAATTAGTGTCCTAGAAAGTTAAGAATAGGAAGTAAGAATACTATAGTCATTTTGGAAAATTGTGTTTTTAGACTCACTTATTAATTGGATTGTTGAGTGCAGTATTAGTGGTTTTAAAGGGCATCACAATTCATTACAATTCTGACCTGGGGTAATAGATAAAGAGGTAAAATGAAATCCATTTTCCTTAAGAACTACTGGTTTTATGAAATGATTAAATCTGATTTTAAAATAAGGCATTAAGTGCAAACCACTAAGAGTTCAAAAAACACTTACGGGTCCCATGAAAGAAGATTTAGTGCATTTAGCTTTCAAACAGTTTGCTCATTGTAGATGAAATGCCTTTAAAGTGATGCAAGTTATCATGCCAATAAATTAATAAACTAGGAGAAGATACAGATCTTCTCTTTGGAATGGGCTGATTCTCCAGGGACAGATGGTTCTCTTTCAGACTAGACTTTCTTCTGAAGTGGTAAGACATTAGAGAAGTCTGTTTTCTGCATGAACTTAAGCTCAGTGTGGGTGCTATTAAAGCTTTTGATTTGAAATTGTGAAAAAGGAAGTTACCGTACTGGGAGAATTTCCCCACTGAGAAAGATTTACATTTTATAGGACTTTTAGAATTCTTCAATACTTTTCATTTAAAGAGCCCAGAGCATATAATTATGTACAAATACCTCTCTCTTCCATGAACTCCTATGCATCCCAGGCCATTGGTATTAGAAAATATGGGGACATATCCTTAAGTTCCCTGGTGAACAAGGTAAAGCCTCAGCAGTCTTAGAGAATGAACAGATCTTCTGACTCTGCTAAATCTAAATCTTCTAGAGGGTAGCCTCTTCTTCTAACTTCAGCCTGAATGCTGCGCAATGTAAATAGTGATATTTAATGTCAAAATCATGATTTTTCAAATATTTGGTTATCTGTTGCAAATAGTGAGCAAATGAATTTATCCCTTTATGTTTGAACGTTTTAGAGTCACATTGCTAAGTGAAAATATAACGAATTTCTGTTGAAAACATCCAACTTTTTTTTCCTCCCCTTAATAGCAAAATATCCTCATGCGTCTTTCTCAAAATATTAATAACACTGGCCACGGACAACCATTTTTGAAGTATTCGAATCACTATGACCTTTAGACATGAAGCTGGGGCGTAGAGCAGCTTTATTCTTTTCTCCTTCCCTTTTTGGCCTGAACTCTCTATTTTTTTTAAAGTTTTATTTATTTATTTGACAGAGAGAGAGAGAGATCACAAGTAGGCAGGGAGGCAGGCAGAGAGAGAGGAGGGGGAAGCAGGCTCCCTGCTAAGCAGGGAGCCTGATGCTGGGCTCCATCCCAGGACCCTGAGATCATGACCTGAGCCAAAGGCAGAGGCTTAACCCACTGAGCCACCCAGGTGCCCCCAAAACTCCCTATTGAGGCCTTTACTTCATGAACTTATTTGTAGTGTGCCAGTGGGATGAGACTGAGTAGTCATTGTTGCTGTTATTAATCCCTGTTAATAACTTTTAAAAAGTGCGCCAAATTATCTGAATGTTAATGCTCAACAATTTCGCCTCCTTCAGCCCTCTTTTCCTTACATCTGTGGGGCTTCTTCTCCACTTCCACAGCTACCTTTCGGCTTACTTGTGTGAGTAGATTGCTTTTTACCTTTCTTTCCCTTCCTCCCTCTTTCTCTCTTTTTCCACAAACACCGGATACCTACTAAGTGCACTGTGAGAGCCTGCAGGCTACAATGATGAATTAATGATAGGACCACTGTTTTCAAGAGCGGTCTGGTGGTGGAGACGTAGGTAAGTAATATGATGGAGTGTGACCAAAATAGTACACAATGAGAACCAGGGATACAGTGCGGCAAGGTATGGAGGAAAAAGAGGCTTAAGCTTTGTGTATGGGGCGGAGAGAATAAGAGAAATGAACATTGACTGGTAAGGTAGGAGTATGATTGAATATTTATTAATTTTTTGTTTAATCGGTGTTGTTTAATCTGCATTAATTTTAGGCATGATTTGAGACATTTTTCAGCTCAGTGTGGTGGAATTTATAGTTGGCCAGAAGACAAGCATGTATTTTATTTTATGTCCTTAAAACATCTCCTACAATAGATTTTTCTTTTTTTTTCTTTTGTTTCCAGAGGCTTAGAGGGATTAATATTATTGCTCATGATTTACTTCTGTATTACTGGAAACTTTTTCTACCTCTTATTCAGAGAAGCCCATCTTGTGATTTCTTAAGGATTCTGACCAGGTTACTGGACAGTCATCATTATTAGATTCTGTGCCATATTGAGTATCTTCTTAAGACTCTTAACTTCTATATTTATTATTAATTACTTAGTTTACTTTGGTTTTAAAAAATATGCTTAATGTTCGTAAAATATTCTGAAATCCTATGAAGACCTATTGGTGACATTAAGCAATTTATTTAACAGATATTGGCAGACTTTGGGGCGAGCAATGGGATAAGAGAGAGATGAGGTCTGTGCCTTCATAGCATTTACAGCCTGATGGGGGGGAATACAGGCAGGTAAGTGGGCAGCTGGAAAGGTGCTATGAAGTACACAGGGCTGATTTCATACAAAAGGCACCTAATCCAGACTTAGGGGCCTAGAGATGTGTTTTTGAATGGACTGGCATCTACATTAAGACTTATGGATGGGTAGAAACCGTCCAGGTGAAAGGTAGAGTGATAGGGCACAGTGTTTCGAGCAAAGAAAATGACATGTGAGAGTCTGGGTGGACCTGAGAGATAGAGGGGCTGCAAGAATGCTGACAGGAGTCTAGAGCACAAGGTGGGGGGAGAGGGAGTGAAGAAGAATGAGGCTAGAGACCATATCAGACCTACCATGCTGGGTTTGGTGAGCCACATTAAGGAACTGACTTTAATTCAAGATGGGGGGGGTGATAGATGGGGTTTGAGTAGGGAGATGGCCTAACTTGATATGTGTTTTAGAGAAATCATTTTGGTTGCAGTTTGGAGAATATACAGGAGAGAGCTCGAGATGAAGAGATCAGTGAACTGGAGTCTCAGATAGTAATTCAAGTGGGAGATAGTGGAGTGGCAGAGGCGAAATGGCACAGGCATTACATGACCAAGACTTTAAGGGAGATGGAGGCTCGGCTTAATTGGACATTGGACTGTGCTTTGATTTTCTGTCTTGATGAAAAACTTCTGGATTTCTGAAATGTATCTTTTCAAGTTTTTATTTAAATTCCAGTTCGTTAACATACTGTGTTATATTAGTTTCAGGTGTACAATACAGTGACTCAGCACTTCCACAGGATACCCGCTGATCATCACCTGTTTCCCTCGCGCCCCCCTCCCCCCTCCATTCTAGTAACCATCGGTTTGTTCTGTGTATTTAAGGTTCTGTTTCTTGGCTTGCCTCTCTTATTTTTTTCCCCTTTGCTTGTTTGGAAAAACTTCTGGATTTTAAACTGTTTTAGAACAAATATTTTATGACATTTAAAAAAACGATGTTACTGTTAAAAATAGTAGCACATATTATAAAGTGTACCAGACAGTATTTTAAGCACTTTACATTATTAATTGATTTCTACTTTATAGCAATCCTATGAGATAGCTATTAGTTTTATCTCATTTAGACAGATGATAAAACTGAGATGTAGTTAAGTAATGTGCCCAACGTCAGAGAGCTACTGGCTAAGCTTGAATTTGAACGCTGCCAGTTTGGGGCCAGGGTCAGTTCTCTTAATCACTGTTCCCCATTCCTGAAATTTTGGGGGACAAGACATGAAACCCTCCTCTCCAACTCTCTGCTCTTCTGTATCTATTCTGAAGAGAAGCAGATTAATTCCAAAGAAAAGTTGGAGGTAGAAACAAGATTTTTGGATTTAGAGAGAGGGAGGAGAGTAGAATGACTCTCAGAATTTGTGGTTTGGCTTCTTGGGTGACGGTGGGACCACTCACAGAAACAGGAAGCTGCAGGAGTGGAAGAGCATGTCCAGGCATGGGTGGAGGGTGGAGGAGGAGCAAGGCGAGGTGATAATTGCTGTTATTATAAACAGGTTGGATTTGAGGTAGTTGTGGGTCATCCTTGTAGATATGCTCAGGGGACAGTTGTACATGTCTGGTTGTTTGCTCTTACAGTAGCTGGGATTCAGAGAGAGAGAGAGAGAGACACTTATGGCTACCAGATCTGGAACTGCTTCTGTGAATCAGATCTTGGGTTCAATAGTTAGGAGCCTTCTGGGTGAGGGAAGCACAGTATCCTTGATGACCTCCTGGTAACAGTGGACACTTCCTGGTAAGAATGAGGGTGAAATGAGAAGATCTGAGTTCTAGGCTCCTCTTTGGCTTTCATTTCATTTATTTATTTATTTTAAAATCATTTAAATTCATAGTAATAGGTTGCCCTTCAATAGAAAATGTTCATCTACAGAAGAATAAACATGTCTGGGGTGCCTGCGTGGCTCAGTGGGTTAAGCCTCTGCCTTCAGCTCAGGTCATAATCTCAGGGTCCTGGGATCCAGCCCCGCATCGGGCTCTCTGCTCAGCAGGGAGCCTGTTTCCCCCCCTCTCTCTGTCTGCCTCTCTGCTTACTGTGATCTCTTTCTCTCTGTCAAATAAATAAGTAAAATCTTAAAAAAAAAAAAAGAATAAACATGTCTGCTCTGCTGGTCCTCATAGTTGTTGAAAATTAGAATGTCCTTGAATGGACCTTCTGTTCCTGAGATTCTAATTTCAGGAATTGAACTCAAGTGTTTGAACATACTTTATAAATGGTAAAGTAAGAGTTCAAACATGAATTAGTGGCACTTGGTATTTTGTAGAGATTATGTTCATAAGGCTATAGATAGTGGCAAACGTGCAATGGCTCCTGATTGTCTTCCTCATGAAATTCAAACTCGAGGAGATTCTTTGGAGTTTGGGCCTATCTCTGGTGGCTATGAAGTGAACCGAAATGATTGAATGTCATATTTTTTTGAAAGAGGAGCTATCAAAATTTGTCCACTGAAAATAAGAAAGAGAAAAGGAGATTGGTGATGAGTATAACTTTGGTCCACAGTACCATTTGAAAGAGAACATTACATAATAATAATTTCCAGGAGCTGTGCTAAGTGATTTATATACTTGATTTAATTCTCACAGTTAACTATCAGTACTCCCATTTTATAGATGAGCAAATTGGGGCTTAGAGAACCTCCCTAAGGTCACACACTGGTAAATGGCAGAGCTTGGATGCAAGCCCAGGTCTTCCTATCCACAGAGCCTCTGCATGTAACTACCACAATATATATTCTTTTGGTTTAAAGTTCAATTATTTTTTGACTAGATTATACTTATACATGGTATAATTTTAAAATAGAAGAGTATACAGTGAAAAGGTTTTCTTTTTCACCCTGTTCTCCTGATATTCATTTCCCTAAAATGATAGTCCTTTCAGAGATGTTCTGTATGTATGTGTAACTGTAAATTAAATATATGAAAATATGCATATGTAGTATCCATGCAGTATATTATATACAAATAAAATTTCACCCATTTTACACGAACAGTAATATACTACAGGCCTGCTCCTTAATTTTTTTTCTTTTTGCCTAACAATATCTAGGAGATTATTTCAGTTAAAAAAAGGTTCTTCATTTTTAAATTGCTGTATAATATTCCACTGTATGCATATGCCACTAATCCCCTATTGAAGAACATTTGAGTGTTGACCAATATTTTGCTATTACAAGCAATGTCTAATACAGAACTTTGAACTGGAGTCACTTTGTGCACGTGTGAGTCCACTGCACATGCTAAACAAGAACCTAGGGGGTTGCTTGGAGTATGATGAAGTTCACTATAGGAAGAGTTACATTTCCTTACTAAGGTGGAAGGTGTTTGTTATTCCAAGTATACAGGTGTGTGATAATCAATAACTACGTAAATGCTTTTCTGTAATCGTGTATATGTAAGGGCTTGTAGACTTCAAAAATGAGCAAATAGAAGGTTATGGTATAGTTGACTGATGCGGGGTGAGAGATGCCTGCATATGAGCATTTACTCAACAGAGTGAAAATTCATTCTGAAAGCAAAATGGCTCATTACTGCATGGAAGAACTTTCCTGGAGATGTGCTGATGCATTTGACCCTGAGTAGGATTACTGTACGATTCTTGTTTAAGAACATTGCCATATAAAAATGGCTGTACGGCACCTGGGTGGCTCAGTGGGTTAAGCCTCTGCCTTCAGCTCAGGTCATTGCCTCTGCCTTCAGCTCATGGTCATGGTCTCAGTGGGTTAAGCCTCTGCCTTCAGCTCAGGTCATGGGATGAGGCCCGCATCGGGCTCTCCATTTGGCGGGGAGCCTGCTTCCCCCTCTCTCTCTCTCTGCCTACTTGTGATCTCTCTCTGTCAAATAAATAAATGAATAAAAATCTTTTAAAAAAATGGCTGTAATGGCTCTGTTGCCATTGAGTATATCCAGGAAATGGGCAAAGGGAATTTTAAAAATTACATGTAAAGTGAAGAAAACCAAATTAAAATTGTACATAAAGAACTGTAAAGCTCTAAGATGGAGTGGAATCAAGTGGTTTAAACACTTACATCTTCATAGCTTCTGCTTCGGTAGAATATACAATGAATATGGAGGTAAACATTAATAAATTGCATGGTACTTTATATTTTTCTGAGTTATTGAGTGGGCAATTACTATTTTCAGGAGTGGTTCTAGATAGTCTAAGGTGAACATGAAGAGTATAGAAAAAATAATTCCTTTATATGTCTAGATAAACAAACTTAAGGAGGATGACATGGCAGAATCAAGAAACATACTTAAGATTATTCTGCTTACAGCCCATTAAATAGTAAATAATAAATGAAGTTTGTGAAAAGCCATGTAGGCTTTTGAAATTTGGGTCACTGCTGAGTTTGATTTGCTGTCCTAATATTCTAATTTATTAATTATGCATTCGTCGAGTATCTTTGTTGGTTTTTCTTTCTGGCTATTTTCTGTTTCATAGTTATTAGCTGTAGAGTCTATAGTAAATGGACTCTAGAATGCAGACCAGAGTCACTTTAGTTAATAAAAATGTGAAATCCCTTACCCAGAAATATAGATAGCTTCTTAGTTTATTTGTATTATATTTGGAATATAATCATTACATGTAAAAGAGTGCTACTACCATATTTCGGTCATTGTATCATATTAACTACTAAGTACTAATCTCTGTTAACTCCGAACTGGAATTTTAAGGCTCCTGTCCTGCACTTTCCTCAAAATGGATCTTCCCATCTCACAACCTCTGTTCTGACACATCTGAGTTCCTGCCGGCTTGAGGACCTCCCTCAAAGTCTGATTACATCAAGGTTGGCTAATTGATATGTAGGCTTTTTAGCAGTTTATAACCTGTGTTGCTTGACTTGTTCTCGTGTGCATAACCCTTGACTGTCAGTGTCCAAGAGCTCTTGTTTCCTGTAGATTTTCCCAGTTTGCTGATATTGACTTTGAGGTTACATGTGCAGTTTTCTGGTTCAGCTGGGTCCAGAGTGGCTATGTCCTTTTTTCGTTCATCTCGTTTGTTTGCCTCTTCACTTCTTGCTTTGTTCTGCTCATTCTCTCTGCTGGAGAAGGAAGAAACAAAATAGAAATAAACACATTTTTAGGATGCGATCCTACATGTAGCTCATTACTATTTCATTCTTTTATGGGTT
>RCUC01097770.1:0-11746 GCA_003697995.1 Taxidea taxus jeffersonii | reverse complement strand
CTCTCTCTCTCTCTCTCTCTCTCTCTCCCCAAACGCCTCCAGAAATAGAGAACAGAGAGAACAAAGAGAACACTTATTCATTGTAGCATAAATCATTGATGCAAAAGGAAGGTGCATTTCTGCCTCTAGGGAGCATTGCCATTTTCATTTAAAAAAGGATTCTGTTTTCTTTTTTTTCTTTTTTTAAGATTTATTTATTTATTTATTTGACAGACAGAGATCACAAGTAGGCAGAGAGGCGGGCGGGAGGGGAAGCAGGCTCCCCGCTGAGCAGAGAGCCCGACATGGGGCTCGATCCTAGGACCCTGGGATCATGACCTGACCCGAAGGCAGAGGCTTTAACCCACTGAGCCACCCAGGTGCCCCGGATTCTGAGTTTTCTTGGTTTAGTTTTGTTTCTTTGAAGCTTCCTTCCTTAGTGATTTTTGAATCCAGAACTATAGTTTTTAAACTGGTTTTGGAGTCATGTACTCCTTTGAGAATATTGTAAAAGTTATGAGCTCACTCTTTAGGAAAATGCATCGAAATGTAAAGAATGTTCCCAGAACCTCTGAAGACCAGCCATGCATGACAGGTTAAGAATCCCTAATTTCCAGGCCGGTGAGTCTGTTCTGCCTAGACCACTACTCCTCACGGAGCAAGTTGCCCTCTCATGACCTGATACTGAAATGCACATCTGGAATGTTCTAGTCACATAATCTCAAGTCACGTCAGGAAATGCAGTCTGGGGGGCACCGGGGTGGCTCAGTGGGTTAAAGCCTCTGCCTTCGGCTCAGGTCATGATCCCAGAGTCCTGAGATGGAGCTTTCTGGGATGGGCTTTCTGCTCATCGGGGAGCCTGCTTTCCTCTCTCTCTCTCTCTGCCTGCCTCTCTGCCTACCTGTGATCTCTGTCTGTCAAATAAATAAATAAAATCTTAAAAGAAAAAGAAAAAGAAAAAGAAATGCAGTCTGGGGGTCCCTTGGCAGATTCCTCCTCTAGCAACGTGCGAAAGGCTTTGCACAATACATCAGGGCCTCCTTCTGGACAATCTATGATGCCTCCATATTCTTGCAGGATGTATAGTGAACAAATCCATGAAATACTCAGGAGCTTGTCTTCATCTGAGCAAATCAACAGCTTACAGAAATTGCAGGAAAGTGAAGCATCAGAGAAAGTGGAAATTGCCCCTAACGACAGCTCAGAAAATGGGCGCTGATCGGGCAAACTGTGTCCCTCTGGGTTACAGTGGCTAGCAGGAGTCAGGGTCACCAAGGGCTGTTCTCAACCCCCGAGGAGCAGCACCTTTGCTCACTTGCTTGGCAGTCACACTCAACAGATATTAGAATGGATTTTAAGAGTCAGGCAGCCTGGATTTAAATTCTTCATCGTAAAAATGTGTGGAGGTTGCTTAGCTTCTCTGAACCTTGCTTTCCTCATCTGCAAACCGGGGATAAGAAGAGTATCTACTTCACGGGATTACAAAAATTAAACAAGTAAGGCACGTAAAATGCTCTGCATTCCTACCCACTGGACAGGAAGTACTCTGTAACAAAGCTGTTTCTATGGGACATGGCCAGGGATGAGAACAGCATAGATTCTGGTGTTAGGGAGACTTGCCTCCAAATCCTGACTTCCCAGTGACTTACCTGCTTAGCTCAGTGCAGCCTAATTAACCTCTCCAGATGTCCGTTTCCTCGACAGGCATTACTGAAGCACTACCCCTCTTTCAAAGGGTAGTGAAATGAGCTAACACGAGTATGTGGCTGGTATATACAGTCAACACTCAGAAATGGTGGTGATGGTGATGAAAATGGGAATAACAGCAGTTAATCCTTACAAAGCTTTTATGAAATGCCAGGAGCTATGCCATGCACCTTACCTGTAATACGTCATTCAATCTTTGTGACCAATGAAGTAGGTCCAGTGATTACCTTTAGCTTATGCATGAGATTTGCAGAGGTTAAATAAGTGATCCAGTGTCACAGAGCTGGATTTAAATCTAACCAGTCAGGGTTCGGGTCCATGCTTTAACCACTTCGTTTTCCTGATGATGTATCAATATCAGCATTTCGGCATTCAACATCATACCAAGGACTCACTAAGGTCAGAGGCATTTTCCATTCCCAGCGGAAGCTCCCTCACCTGTCCCCATCATTTTCATCCTGGGGCACCCGCTGCCCAAGACCGCGTGCATTGTAGGGCAGACATCGATCTATGAGAACCAAGACTGCCTTCCCCATATCCTCCTGGATCCACCAGGCTCGGTTTGCCCATGGTCCCTCATGGGTCCAGCAGGAGAGGGACAGCCCTTCTGCCTGACCACACAGGGAGACGGTGTTCAGCATTTGCTTGAGGATTTCCAAAGGGGAACATGATGGGGCAGAAACGTTTTCCTTGTTCTGCAGTTCACAGTAGCTTGGGTGGGCCCCAATGACAGTGGTATAATTAGGGAGCTCAGGCTCATGGCAGACCCATGGCTTCCTGCTGTCCTCCAAGAGCCGAGCCAAGAGGCTCTCCGGTCATGGGTCACAGGAAGCCAAGAAGGGTGGTAATTAAAAAGAGCCAAACTGCATTGATGGCCCAGGATCAGAGAACAGAACCAGTAGAGGGGAGAGGGAAGAAATCAGTCCAGCCTTTCTGATCAGCACCAAGAAATGGCTTTATGTGGGGGATCTAGCCCCTCTGATATCCATCAGCGCTCCTCTTTCTTGCAAATCGCCCTAAATAAACCTACGATTTAAGCTTCAAGGCACACCCCAGCCTCCCTGCCAATGAGACTCCCCCTACACAGAAATATTGACCGCCACGGCTGCTCACCTTCCTATGGTTTAGTCGGGACATAGAAGACCTGTGGAGTCAGAAGGAAGGGAAAGCCTTGAAATGCAGAGCCAGCCTCCTAGGTGTCATTACCTGCAGGACATGATCAGCTACCCCTGGTATGTGTGTTCTGCAAATCCTGCATTTGACTCGGTCTTTGCAACTGGCCCTGCCTGGAGGGTCAGTTTCACAAACTATATATTAAGGAGCTGCCCTCTGTCCTGGGAAGAACCCTGGAATGGAATGGAGTCTTGGAAGGCAAGATGAAGCATGTTCACTAGGAGCCTGATACAGATATATTCTAATACGAATCATCCCCGGGCTACCCCCTGGGCTTCCCTGACCAGGTTACAGAGCTGCTGGCTCAGGGAGCTTTGGGAGATGGAGCCCTGGGGCTTCAGGGAGCAGAATCCACAGGGAGTTGTCACGTGGCTTCTGATCTGTGGATGATCAAGATGAAGATAGAGAAGGTATCTTCTCAAATTGGGACAGACAGCGTAAAGCTGGGAGGCAGATGCGCTTGGGGTAACAGAACCAGGAATCCGAAACACAGCAAAGTGGAGGTAGAGCACTGGTTAGAAGATGAAATCAGTGAATAAAGGCAAAGGAGATGGTCCTCCACTTATGTCCAAAAAAACCCAAAAACCAAAAACCAAAGGACACTGCCTCACTTTACATTGTAACTCCAATCCTGGGCATGAAAAAGAATCTTCGGAGGTTCTATCTCCTTCCTTGTAAAATCGGGACAATCTAGCCCCTGTCCCCCGAAGTTGTCATGGAGATTAAAACAGTTACCATGGGCAAAGCGCTTAGCACAGGGGGGGACGATGATAATCACGATGGTGATAACTAACAATGAAACGGTTCTCCATGAAGTGCTTCGGCCCCTCGGCAGTCTGGTTCCAGAGCCTGTGTTCTTAGCTGCTGCGTTATACTGATTCTCACAAACGTGAAGTCTAAGGACTACAATTCTTACTGACTAGGGAGATGCAGCCGAGCCACAGCATGTGTGAAAACGACTTCAAGGATGTGGCTGGCAGTGAGCTCGACGGGAGTCACAGAAAGTGTAACGAGGTGGTGACAGTTCTTGATAACTTTGTGCCACACGGGCATCCCAGACGGCGAGCCCTGGACACGGAGAAGCAGAATCAGAGGACCATGACCAGAATGGCCAACTCATGGCAGAAGAACAGCTCTTCCGGAAGAAGCAATGACTTAGGGGCAACAGCACAACTACCTTCTAAGGCCTTCAGCCAAGAAGTAGGCAAGATGGGGCTGGCTCTAGGTAAACAGATCCCAGCTCAATTTCTGGAAGGCCTTTCGGACATGCTGACCCAGGGAGGACAGGGACCCTTCTGACCTGGAGGCACCCGGGTGCCCGCAGAGCCCACAGTCTGGGACTCAGCTTTTCTGACTGTGACCTTCCAAGGCTATAGATCCGTTGGTCTACGTGATAAACATAATGAAGCAGGCTGTCCCCCTTAGAGACACACTGTGATATCTAGTTACTTCCCTCCTCTCCCTTTTTAAAATCAAATTGTTAGCTTGTCTTACCTAGGGAGGCCGTCGGCTGAAGGCGCTCTTTGTAGAATGACCTATAGAGAGGCCCAGAAGTGGGAAAATGAAGAGTTGAAATGGGGAGGGGAGCTCAGGGCACAGCAGGACAGCAGGGCTGTTGCAGAGGGGAAAAAAGGGGAGGGGTAGGTGCCCAAAAAGGAAAAAAGTAATAAACTTGAGGCCAGACAGAGCCTTCTTGAACTTTTTAGGTGGCTAGGACTTTTTAGAAACCAGGCCCCAGAGGCTCTCCCTCAGACCAAGGGAATCAGAACCTGCATATTAACAAGCTCCCCAGGTGATCTCTGGGAGCACTGAAGTGGAAAGGCACTGAGCGGAGACCATCTGAGGGAGACCTAGGCTCAGATGTGTTGTGCATTCACCTCAGTAAAGAAAAAAAGGGGGTACAGGTTGGGGAGGAAAGCTGGGGGACTGAAAAGAGTGCCTTGCCAGGGGGAGCCTGGTCTCCATGGGGACAGCCCAGCTGTGCTGCCAGCCCAGCTGTTCCCATTCTGTCTGTTGCTTTTTCTAGTCAGGTTCAGAAGTCAGTCAGATTTGCATAAGGAAGCCAGCGGTAAGGGGGCTCGTGGGCACAGGTACTCATCTGACGCCTAATTAAGCCATCTTGGTATAGTATCTCTAGAATGCCTGTTATTATTTTAAGAAACAACATAAAGAGAAAGATAATTAAAAGTAACACCCTGGGTGGGAATTTGTCTTCATCCCAGTGGCTGGCAAATAAAGCACCCTGGGATTTTTTTTTTTTTTTTGAGGTAACATTTCTATAAAATTTTCATAGATCACACAACCTCAAAGCTTGTCTCTGCTGCAGTTTTTCCCTCTTCTCTCTGCCGAAGCTTTGGGTTTGTGGCTTTATCTACCGCTGTTTTCTTTCTTTCTTTTTTTTTTTTCCCTTTTCACTGAGCATTTTCTGATTTTACTTTGACTAGCCCCGGGGGGAGGGTGTTGCTTCTGGATATTACATGTCATCTGAAGCATAAAATGCTAAACCAAGTTACATGTTTTCAGGTGAGAAAGCAATTTTATACTTCACAGTTGGGCCCACATAAGGCATTTTCACGCAGAGAATTTTTCCATCCTAGACTCACATCAAAATGGCTCCCAGGGATTTGCTGCCAGTGGAAAGTGGGCCCACTGTCTGTCTGCAGCCTTCCCCCCAGGGGCATTCCTGATAGACCTGTTCCCCAGAGTGCCACTACCCTCCCGTGGTCTTCAGGTTCCCCTGTCAGAGCGTCAGGTCAGGCCCCGTATGTCAAGCCCCTTGTGTCCTTTGCTACGTCCTTGCGTCCCAGGTCTGTGACCTGAACGGCTTTGGGTAGTACCGCTCTTAGCAACTCCTCCCTCCTACCTGACAAAACTCCAGCTTTGGATCATCCCAGAGTCCACCCTCTCTGCTCCCTACTGGAGGTTCCTGAGAGAACCTGGAGCAAACTCCCAGTATCACCAACTGAGGCCACCAGATTCCTGGTCTCCGTCCTCACCCAGAACCCTTTGACAAACATTTTACTTACCCTCCATCAGCTCCTCTCCCCTGAAAAAACCTCCTCCTGGAGCCCGCATCCCCACCTCATGGAGCACCCTGTCTCCCTCCCTTCTCAGGTTCCTGAAAGCGTATTCACACCAGTGGTTCCCTCTAGCTCAGAGGCTCCACACTAAAGCAAATGAACCAGAATCTCTGAGGTGGGGCCTGAGATTTTGTATTCAAGGAAGCTGCCTTAGTTGGGAACTCCTCACTGGCCTAGGCTTCCTGCCTCTCCTTCCTCACTTTCAGCGGCCCCTCCAGCTGCCAGAGCCTGGCTTCTACCCCCACCACTCTGTGAAATGAGGTTGGCAGGAGCAGCCATGAGGGCCCGAGCACTCTCCGCAGGCCTCCGCAGGGAGAGCACTCTCCGGAGTACAGATGCTGTTGGTCACTCCGACTTCCGGTCACCTTTTCTCTCACTCCCTTCTACCTCTGACCAGCTCCCTTGGCGTCTTTCGTCTAAGCTTTCCTTGCACCTTCAATATCGGTGGTGCTTTCACAAATGTATCTCACTCTCCTGGCTGCTAGATCCTCACAGACACTAAGAAACTTCTTGCAGCTCAGGGTGATCTTGAGAAAGCCTCCTCCCACCCTTGTCTCTGGGCTCCCTTAGCCCCATGGCCATTACCTCTTCTACTGTCCTGACCACATTAGATTCTTCACTCCCTGGGAGTGTCTCAAGGGCAGAGACAGTGTTCAATCACCCTTCCATGGCCAGTGCCTCAGGAAGCAGGTAGCAATCAGCAGGCGCTCCATAAATGCTCGTTGAACTGAATATAAGTCTGCTTGCTCTGAGTACTTGTGTGAATCGGCCTCAGGCCCATAGTGCAAAGCCCACAGTTCTCTCTCAGCTCCTTCAGAATGGGGTGACCTTGGAGGAATGTGCTAGAGCCAGCCCCTGGCCAGACCCGGGGTGGGAAAGGTAGGTGTTAAACACCAGCTCTCCAAGGGTGGTAGTCAGAGCTTGGCAAGTAACATCTCTTCTGGCAAACGTACTTGCTGTTAGTCTGAAATTTTCATAGGAGTTACTTAACGCCTGGCCAAGTGCTAATTTCTGAGCTTTCTTCCTGCCAGATTTCCACCATGTTGGCTCATGTTTGCCAGTCTTGTAGCAGGGATGTGTTCTCCAGCAGGGAACACAAGTACTGCTTCGGGAGTTATTCTGGAACCTCGTAAAACTGTTCTGGGGCCCTTTTATAGAGAAGGATTCAGTAACACACCCGGTTGGAGAGTATCATTACTACCAGAAGGTCCTTAAAGTTTTTGCCGGGAACTTCCTCGAACTGTCTAGGAGACCTAGCAGAAACAGCTCCATGTAACATGCCATAAGTACCAATATTCACTTTTTTAGTGTTATTCGAATCCTCTCTTTAGTAACACTAGCCTTACTTCTGGAAGCACAGGCTGTGTGCTCTCCATGCAGACATGGCGGATCCTGTTTTTTCATTTGTTTGTTTTTTAAAGATTTTATTTATTTATTTGACAGAGAGAGGGGGGACACCAGCAGGGGGAGTAGGAGTGGGAGAAGCAGGCTCCCTGCTAAGCAGGGACTCCATCCCAGGACTCTGGGATCATGACCCGCGCGCCAAAGGCAGACACTTAATGACCGAGCCACCCAGGCACCTGAGGGCACATCCGTTTTGTTCAACGGGGCTTCCCTGGGGCTGGCAGAGTACTGGCACAGAGCAGGTGCCCGCTATTGGCCGGTGAGGGAGAACGGAAAAAGAAGAACTTGGAGAGAACACCCACAGCTAGAGGTACTTGTCTCAGAACTGCAGAGCTGAGGGTGACACCAGGACACCATGCTCTGGCTTCCCGCCTACGGTGAGGCCCCTGCTGCTTGCCTGCCCCTGTACTCCATGGACCGATGGCCAGGTCTGGAGTCCTGACTGCACCGTGGGCTGGTGGATACGGAGAGGCAACTGCATTCATCTGATGAAGCAGAAACAGAGAAGCTGGCCATCCAGCCCTCACCCCTGGTAGCTGCTGCTCCTCCAGAGGGAAACCTGGAGAAGTCACTTTCCTTCTGGGAGTGCCGTCTTCCGCCTCTAGCTAGTCTTCTAGCTCCCTTCAGAAAATCAGTTGGTGATGAATTAGCAAAAAAAAACCCGTAAAGCCACCCTGAAGATTACCAGAAAGAGAATACACTGTTGCTCAACTCCAAAACAATGGCTAGCTTATATGATAATACAGAGTAGGATAACCATAAACTATCATTACCTCGAGAGAGGAAAAAAGACCAGACAACCCCCCCCCCCCACACACACACACAAGACAAACCCTCTGCGGACCACAATGAGGTGATCGGCTCATACAGGGCTTTACACAGAATTGGGGGGCCCAGGAAACCCCTGAAGATCTCTCGTGATCTTCCCAGACACCCATGTATGGATCCTGCTTATGAATATCTGGGTTAGAGGTTCCACGGAGTCTCTGAATCAGGGTAAGAAACCTACAGGATTTGGGAATTCAGCGGCTGTAACCCTCATCTGATGAGAGTTAGCAGATTAGGTGACGAAGCCCAGCAGGTGTTCCTGGCTTCCTCAAGTGCGTAGCTGGTGGGCAGTATAAGGGAGACCTGTGCTCAGGCTTTCAGAATCCCAGCTATCCTGCACTGTTGTGTTCACATATGCTCCATTGAAAACAATGTCAAGAAGCGAGAGGAGTGGAGAGAGACTAAGTGTAGGGAAAGGAAGGAGTACCTGTTCCCAGAACATACAGCCTGGCTCTTTCATTTTTGTGTCTAGCATAGTTTTCTAGCTTTAAGCCAAAGAGAGCAAGCCTGAAGCTCACTTCCAGCTCCCTACTTTAGACCCGTAACTAAATCCTGATAGATCATCTCAGGCAGGCTTGTGGAGGGGAAGATAAGAAAGGAGAGCTCCCGGCACAGGGTAAGCTCTGAGCGGTTTCTGTCATTACACAAACCCTTGAACAACAAAGAATCTATTGTTTCCAGGAAGTGGGGAAAAGATTTCTAAGGAGAAAGTATAGCCTTGAAGAGCAGGGGTTTATGCAACAGAGAAGGAGGAGTTGGGTGGTCCCTGTGGGTGGCAGGTGTGTGGGGTATGAGTAAGGCCCGCTGGGAGATGGGTCTGGGAGGTAGCTGGTGTGTGGCCTGGGAGCCGCCTAAAAGGTTTTGGTTTTTTTTTTTTTAAGATTTTATTTATTTATTTGACAGAGATCACAAGTAGGCAGAGAGGCAGGCAGAGAGAGAGGAGGAAGCAGGCTCCCCACGGAGCAGAGAGCCCGATGCAGGGCTCGATCCCAGGACCCTGAGATCATGACCTGAGCTGAAGGCAGAGGCTTTAACCCACTGAGCCACCCAGGTGCCCCCACCTAAAAGGTTTTTAAGCTGTAGGGTTTGCAAGCAAGATCTGCGTTTTAGATATAGACTTTAGTAACCAGATGCAAGCTAGAGCTAAAGAGATCCCCCCCACCCCAGTTAGAGAGCTATTTTCCAGATTTATTTGTTCATTCACTGATCCCAATTTGAAAAACAGAAGCCAGGCAGTGATCTAGGCAAGACAAGACAGCCTAATCAGGATAGTGACAACGGAACTAGAACCATATAATCAATAATACACACTGAGGAAACAGATCCAAGAAATACTTGAGTTAGAAATCAGCATGCCGGGGCGCCTGGGTGGCTCAGTGGGTTAAAGCCGCTGCCTTCGGCTCGGGTCATGATCCTGGGGTCATGGGATCGAGCCCCGCATCGGGCTCTCTGCTCTGCGGACAGCCTGCTTTCTCCTCTGTCTCTCTCTGCCTCTCTGCCTACTTGTGATCTCTGTCTATCAAATGAATAAATAAAATCTTAAAAAAAAAAAAAGAAATCAGCATGCCTTGATGATTAACAATACTGGGCGGGGAGGGGAGACTCAAAAGGAAAGAGGAAGTGGGCTGATGGATGGTTGAAGCTAATAATGTCCAGAGGATCTGGGGGGCAGTGAGTACTCTGTGTGCTATCATAATGACAGACCCATGTCATCACCCATTTGTCCAGGAGTGAGCCCTAATGTGAACTCTAAATTGTGGGTGATGATGGCAGGTCGATACAGTTTCATCAAGTCGGAACAAGTGCTCCACTCCTGTGAGGATGTTGAAAAGGGAAGGGGATGCTGTGCCTATGTGGGGGCATGGCTATACGGAACGACTCGGCACCTTTGGCTCTATTACGACTCGGCACCTTTGGCTCTATTTTGCTGTGAATCTAAAACTTCTCTAAAAAAAAAATAATAATAATAAATACAGTCTCAGTTTAAAAAAATCGGCAGCACCCGATGACTAATACTACCGGGTGGGGGAAGTGGGAAGCAAAGAAAGAGGACATGCTGATGTAGGTTTGAAGCGAGTATGATGCCCAAGATTTTAGAATCATGGAACGTCTAAAGGAATTTTCTGTAAGAAGCTCCAGAATGACTGAAACATGTAGATCAAAACAGTCTTCGTTTGCACCATCTTTGAACCGGGAGACGACTTTGGAATTTGTTATTTCTCCCAGGCAGAGAATTGGACTTGCCCTAGGGAAGTAATTAAAAAATTGATGGAATTGTAGGCTGAACCCAGAGAGGGTGAAATAAAACACAAAGGTTTTTGCTGGGCCTTTCTCCACAGTCTCATGGTAAGCCTTTCGTACCAGAATTCTAATTTTGTCAAAACAGGGTTGCTTTCATGTAATTTTAGAAGGCGCTTTCAAAAACCGAGAGCAGCAAGAACAGCAAGCAAACACAGATGGGCTGGGGGACAGAGTGGGTTGTGTAGATTTCTATAAAAATGAAAGGTATCTTTTCTAAAGGAAAAGAATAAGATAGAATTTTACTAATGTTACTTTAAGAGGCAAAACCCTAGTCAACGCATTCATGTTTTGCTTTCTTCATTCCTCATCTACGACTGCAAGTAAAGAACAGCAAAATTAAAAGGAAAAAAAAAATGCCTACAAAGACACGTGCTTCGTTCTGCACAATGTTGCGTACATGATAATATCTCACTGGGCAGGTCGCCCGCACTGCCTCCAAGTCTCACAGTTCTATAAAGCGCAAGGGGGACGTGTAATGTTTACAACCCTGGGAATGAATTAATCCCCGGGGAGACAGAAGGCCTGGATTTTCTCACCTGCTCACATTTAGCTGGATTCGTACCTGAGCAGGTCTGCGGGGACCGGTTTCCTCTTGCTGCCCCAGGACAGGACAACTGAACTCGGGTCCTGAAGCTAAATGGCCGGCACGGCTGCACAGAGATCCGGCACTGGAATGTTCTCTCTCTGTGGACACTGATTATACACTGATAAACGGCTTCCGGGAGTTGCACTTTAGGGAAACTACAGGGACAGCCCTGACAACAACAAACAGAAACAGACATCAAGAGGATCTGAAGATGCCCCAGTTAACAGAGCAGGAGCCCGTCCTATGGGCTCCATTGTTTTGTTTTGAAGTAGGGAAGAGCAACTGCTCAGAAAAAGCAAAGCTCTGCTAACTGCCGTCATGCAGACCCAGCCTGACGGCTTCGCTGCTCTTGGTCTCTGGGTGAACCGAGCTCGCATCCTTGCAGGGAGGCCTTCCGGTGGTGGCACCAGAGACACCTGTGAGCAAGGACCACGTGACCCAACACCGCTGCCAACTCCAAAGTGCCCAGAATTACATCCAGAGCAGCAGCTTCAGAAGGGAGGTGATGGGGGCGCCTGGGTGGCTCAGTGGGTTAAGCCGCTGCCTTCGGCTCGGGTCATGATCTCAGGGTCCTGGGATCGAGTCCCGCATCAGGATCTCTGCTCAGCAGGGAGCCTGCTTCCCTCTCTCTCTCTCTCTGCCTGCTCTCTGCCTACTTGTGATCTCTCTCTGTCAAAAAAAAAAAAAA
>RCUC01097767.1:0-17162 GCA_003697995.1 Taxidea taxus jeffersonii | reverse complement strand
AGAACACTGTCCAGTGCTGAGTACCTGATGTCTGTCAGGCACCCCACGGCAGTTCGCATAACTTACATTTTAGTCTAAGAATGAACAGTTCCAAAAACTTATTAAATCAATCATAAAACCCAAGGTAAATTTAAACCAAGTATTTATAGTGTTTCATCAAATACTAACTATACCCTGACATTAATGTATAAAAATTAAATGGTGTCGATGTTGTCGATCTCGCCCATGCAACTAGACAGGAAGAGTAGAAAAACCTTGAGTCTCGAGGACAATGTGCTGACACACCAAAGTGAGTGTAGTCGGAGGCCGCCAGGTCCTACTGAATGGTTCGCTAATATCAAGCACCACCAGACAAAGCAAAAGGGAGGCACCTCAATCACCTGGTACTCCTCTGGATACCCTGCTCAAATTAGTTAATGTAAAAGGGTAACATTTAAGTCAACTCCTGAAACATCACTGAATCATTATCAAGATTTCTCCCCCAAAATATTATACTGCTTTGTGACTACATGGAGGATAAACTTGAGTCCTCACTTGATGACTCAGGACCAGGAGCCCAGATGAGTAATTTTACTTACCATTCATGTAAATACAGGTTAAGACGAAGTATGGAGCTAGATGGACTTACTCCAGAAGAATTCTTGTAGTTTGTTTCCTTGAAATAGTCCCTGATGTAAGCTTTTCAAATCAACTTTATTAAACACTTTAGGAAATAAAAACACAGTAACTACAAGAGAATCAACCTGACAAAATAAAACTTTGGACCCTGTAAGTGCTCACTAAGCTGAGATTTCCTTTCACATTATCTAAGGGAATCAAGGATTCACTTCTTACTTCGTGCTTAGGCCAGACTTTTTTTAAGGAGGCTGGGTCTCACAGTGGCACAAAAGCCACAACTACTTATACCTAAGAGGCACAAGCTCAAAAGGTAAGAAGGTCGCTCACACAGCTGCCTTGTCCTACATGTAAGAAAATGTTGTGCAAGTGTCAACTGTGACAGGAGCCAACACTTCAGAGAGAGCCATTAGAAAGGCACACCCCCACCCCAGACTTAGTCTCCCTTGGAGTGTTTAATTCAAGTATTAGTGAGACTTAAAACATGGATGGATTCTCCCTGTTCATGTTCTCATCAAATGAGTCTTCCTTCATCTTTGCACAGCTCTTTCTCAAAGTTTGCTCTTAGCCTGAACTGAAATCTGCTTACCTGTAGTTTGTACCTTTCCTACTCCTCCCCCTCTTACCTCTCCTCTACAGCCATGTCACCCTAAACATCCCAATCTCCCATCCAAGTACTAATCAAGCCCGACCCTGCTTAGCTTCCGAGATCAGACGAGATCGGGCGCGTTCAGGGTGGTATGGCCGTAGACTAAACATGCCCAATCTCATCTGATCTTGAAAGCTAAGGCAGGGTTGGGCCTGGTTAGTACTTGGATGGGACACTTCTCCTATCCCTCCCTAAAACAAACAAAGAATACCTGGGACACAAGTAACAAGACTACAAGATTAATTCCTCTTCCACAGCCTTGCATGAATTTCCTAAAGTAGACGGCATGCTGCTGACTCTTCTCTTCAGGACATAAAATTATATATAGCATTACATAAAACTGATTCAATACATGCTATCTGAATGACAGGTCCCCCCTCCCACTGTCTCTTCACATAGCAACGAAGATAGGCATACACATTCAAACTCTGACTACTGCACAATTAATTTCAAAAAAGACAATTCAGCTCAACAAAATTAGGTATCTGTCTAAAATTGCCAGGATCATGATTTCAAGGGAGCTCAAAGAAAAATATTTAGTCCTATTTTACACTAACATAAACCTGAATTGAGATTTCTAATGAAATCAAAACACCAAAAAAATTATTTGGTAAAGTCCTCAAAGTAGATTTTATTGATACATATCTTCAAATGATTGTGGAATTTTTAAAAATCCCTCCCAAATTTGACAATTTAGGGACAGTGGTAGGAATCAGGAGTATTTGAAGAAAGCAAATACAAATACATTGGTACTTTGCTAGCTCACTGAGCTAACACCAAGAAGCCAGTTTATTCTATTATCCTAAAGACTCTTGTATGTGGGTATGTTTGAATTGGCCCTCTGAGAATTGCCCAAACAAAGGAAACATGGAAAAAAGACTGGTTTTCAAAATGTGCAATCTTTGAAACAAAACTTCAAAAATGTATGTTTGAAAAGATCTGCAAAGCTTGGTACAGTGTTTATATATAAAGAGAATCAATAACCTACTGACTTTAAAACTCAAATTAATCTAAAAAATACTTTAAATGGCATGGCATTAGTGACATTCTTTTCAAAGCATTCCATTTAAAAGAAAACTGATAAAACTGTTCTCACCCTTACGGAAGGATCTAATCCCTTTCTAAACAAAAATATGATTTGCAAGAGAAACAACACTGTACAATTGACTGGTAAATTAAGATTTCTGAAGCTGAAGAAATGGGGCCAAAACAAGTCACACTCAAAAAGGGATGGTTAACACAAGAAATGTGCTGTAAGTAAAGTGCATGAAAGGAAGCCTGCTCAGCTAAATGAAGTAGACAAAGGTCAGGAGTCAAGGGTCATTCGCCAGAGCGGCAGCAGGCTCGAAAACCACACTGCAAATTCTGGCATCCGCTGGCGGTATCAGCATGAGGACCTGTATAAAAACAGAGAAGTGTGAAAGGAGGAAATTTCTTAGACATCACATGAAAGAGCTAATACATCTGACTTTTTTTAAAACTAGCAATACATGTATAACTTAAAAGTAAATGTCCCAATTAATATATAAAAATTAGGCACAAATAAACCAACAGCAGCTCTACTTTAACTGGTCCAAAAGCTAAATGAAAGAAGAAGGGAAAGAAATAATTTTTCAGCAACAATCTTACAAAATAAAAACGAAGATAAAAAGATGACCCACAGGGACGCCTGGGTGGCTCAGTTGGTTAAGCGGCTGCCTTCGGCTCAGGTCATGATCCCAGCGTCCTGGGATCGAGTCCCACATCGGGCTCCTTGTTCGGCAGGGAGCCTGCTTCTCTCTCTGCCTCTGCCTGTGCTCGCTCGCTCTCTCTCTCTCTCTCTAACTAATAAATAAAATCTTAAAAAAAAAAAGATAACCCACAGAAGCAAGACTGCCAAGCTAACTTAACAGACTTCTTACACTCAGAACATCCTTCCTTGAAATATAATTAAGACAAAAACAGCCCTTTCCATAGATCAGCTAAAGAATCCAGTATAGAACAATTACAAAAACATTACAGTCAAAACTTAAACTATATAGACATAAATTGAATTGTCTTCCATATCTTTAACAGCTGCAGCCAAAATGGCTAGGGTTAAATGAAATTATCTTCCAGAATTAAGTACATAATGAATGAATAGCTAAATAAACATACCTAAGACATAATAAAAATTATGATTCAATTACAAAAGAAGAATGCAACACTGTGGAATAACTGACATTTTATCCCATTCACATTATACTGCCCAGACACTATATAAAAGAGCCATTAGGGAACACAGCGGAGAATTAGGAAATATCAAAGCAGTAGTATCATGGCACATAAACAAATGTTAAGTTCTCTGAATGAATCACAGTTTTCATAAAGGCAGGCAATGTGCAAAAGGATGCTTTAACTATACGGAAGCCTTTCAGGGTATCTGCACCATGAACAAAGAGCAGTTAATTCGTTCTTTACTCATCAATTAGAACCAAAATCCCTGCATTTGTGAAATATAAAGATCCCATACAAGAAGTACATGAAATGTCATTTTACAGACTATGCCAAATTGATAACTGAAAAACATAGTACTCTGGATTAATATCTAGTTTAACCTAGAAAATTATTTTTAAATAAGCTTAGTTTTGTTTTTTTAAAGTAGCAGTCTACTGCAAAAGAAGGCATCTGTGCTAATACCAACATAAGGAAATGGCCACTTGCAATGAAACACACAAAACATTTATTTCCCAGAATTTTCCCTTGTACTACTGACATGTCACACACGGAACACTATAGGCATACTTCTTATGATATACAATCAATGAAGTATAACGTTCATGTATTTCAATAAAGAAATGATATTTATCTTTAAGTAAAAAAAAGAAACTAATGAACTTTACAAGCATATATGAAAATTCAATAGGTTAGGACTTCACTTATTTTCAAAAATGTTATGTTTAATTTTAAAATAGATGTGACGCCTCGGATATGGGGAGCAGGTATGGGAGTGAGCAATGGAAGAAGATCAGCCACACTTTTATAACTGCCAAAGCAAATAATACATGAGACTTTATTATTCCATGTTTATATATTTAAAATTTTCCATTAAAAAAGTCTAAAACATTTCAATATAAAACTGAATTACCACAAGCCCATCTTTATTTAACCAAAATTAAAATCTGTCCTATCTTAAAAAGGCAAAATTGAATGTGTCAAATATTTAAACAATTCACCAAGTAGTATTTGTTATCAATTTCCCTTAAAATAAGACTCCAGGTTAGTCATCTTGACCAAAATCAAAGTAAAATGTCCTAGTACATATCATATAGAAATGTTCTGATAGGAATCCTATAGTTTGAAACTCTCCCAACGTCAACCTTTGACCAAGTTTTCCTTCTGAACGTATCTTCAGCTTTTTCCTTACATACTACTCAACCCTCCATGCCACCTCTTCTGAGCTTGTCTTTCTGTACCCCTTAAATGCTGGTTCCTGCTCTGCCTGACAATCACCTAGAGCTTCTCTTCAAGACCTAATCCCCCACCTCACTACCTAACTGCTCTCTGCCTGACACTCAGTCCCTGTGATGAAATGTCTGAACTGGTGGATTTTGCAAAAATCTATTTCTCAGTATGTAATTCTACTCCAAATTTTTTAAAAAGGGACAAGAGGAAAAAGACATGGAGACGTTAGACAATCTTCCAACTAAAACTCCCTTAAAACACTTTAAAATTTCTATATTCTTGTTTTTTAAAAGAACAGAAAGGTAGGGAAGAAACTTTACACTGAATTCAACAATAACCTGGGGAAAATCCAAAGTGATGGCTGAAAGCAATGAAAGTGAAGTATGCTACTAGTTTTAACACAGGAAATACAAGGGAGACTCAAAGGAGCCAATAAGATCAAGGAAGCTATCTAGAGATCCCTATCTTTCCAAACACACACAGCTAGTCACCATCCTCCCCAGAAGACAGGCTCAGTCAGTAACCTCAGGTCCAGCCTGGCCACTTTGGACACCCTTTAATCTCAAAGTCTAAAGGATGGTAATAGGGATCACAGGAGAAGAAAAGTACAGGAATAAAATTAGGTGTCTCATATTAGGTTGAAAGTAACCCAATCCTGCTTATCTGTCAGCATCTCCTTATTAACATCACAAAACAAATTCCTCACACTGATATAAAATGTACCCCCTCCTTCAAATATGCACTAGAATATCTGAGGTTTAAGTACAGAGTGAAGAGAGGAAATTAATACATCAGCGTTTTCAAATCAGAAAGTAGGATCTATCTGGAGAAACCTATGAGGACTTAGACAGTAACTATGATACTATCTCAAAACTACAATCGCATCTTAAGGTCAATTACAGACCAGGTATCTGATACTCATAGTCATGAAAGTAAGGTCATCCATGAGATTTTATTCTATTAAAGGCCTGGGGCAAAGCAAAAGGGAAGACAACCACTGTTTTTAATTTATGTTAGTCTCATAATGTAGAAAACAGGAGAGAATGGCAATTTCCAAAGCATGAAAATTGTAAGCAATGTTAACAGTGGGACTCTTTTTTTTTTTTTTTTAAACAGTGGGACTCTTAAGCATCATAGAAGGATTGTTCAGAAAAGGGAATAAATGGACAACAGAAAGTGAGGCAGCATTATACAGAAACACGACTAAGATATCTCATATGCTATTTTGCCAAGTACCTCAAGCAGACAGCTGTGCTTCCATACACTGACAACTCAAAAAGCCATTCCCTTTAAATATTTGACTCATCATCAGCAAATGTCTATCTCAATATAGAACAAAGAATTCAAATGGCTGTAATACATGAGGGCTGAGGGCTAAGTTACATTAAAGAATAAAGAAAATAGGAAAATAAAATTTACATAATCATTAAACAAAGATTTTAAATGCATGTTAAAGATAAAAAAGCATTTTTTAAATATTAGATAAAAAGAGCCATAATGTTAACTATAGTTATTTTCCCAAATTTGTATTATTGATTGATTTGTTTTTCCTGGATTTTAAGTATATTACTTATGCTGTATATCTGCACTTACCTTCACTTACCTTTAATTCCTCTTTAACTTAAATTAGAAACATAAGAGAGCAAATCATCTGAGACTTTGTCACCTCCAGAACTATGAGCTAATCTATCTTAATTCATAAGTTATACAGACATTGAAATGCAAAATCAGTACAAAAAGTTTATTTGCTATCATTGTTCAAGTATTCCTCAGAGCTCCAAAACTATGCAATTCCACTTAACACTTCTTAAATGACAAAGAAGTTTTTAAATGTTATGGCAAAGAAGTCTTCTTTTACGTTTAAATCTTAAACTTTCTCAATCAAATCACAAATTTAAATGTCAGGAGGAATCATTCAGAATAATAAAACTGGCATTTTTTAATCAGTGTTTAATACAGTATCTTGATCACAGCAGATATTTGAATATCTGATACTAACTTATCTTCTCTAAAATCTCTTAGGAAACAGGTTATTCTGCTTTATCATTCATTATTTAGTTAATGCATATTGTTTATCAGTATTTACTTCTTTTAGTTAATAATCTAGTAGCTAACTATATGAAGCTTTTTCTTAACAAATACATTTTTAGCTAAATGTTACCCAAATATTTAAGATATAGTTTGTCACCTAACTATGCTCCCTATTATTCTAAGACCATGTATAAAACATATTAAATATTTTCAGAAAAAAATAAAAATAAAAAGGGGGCCCCATAAGCAGTCATTAAATATTTATCTTACAAATTGAGCTGTAGTAAAAGATACCGGATCAATCATATCATCTTGTAAAACTGGATACAACGCAACTTTATTCTAACACTTTCTAGGTTGTCCACATATCCTTTTAAGGAAAAAAACGCCATCAAAGCATTGCTTTAAGAGCAACTGGCTGTGGAACTTTAGAACATAAGATAATATGACAAATCACCCTATAAAGTTAAGGATTTCCATTTCCCCAAAATCATGTTTTAAGAAGCTGTGAAAGGAGACTTTATATTGGATTATACAAGTGCTGTCAATTTCCTTTCAAATCTTTCAAAGTCAGATATCTTCATTAAAATTCATTTATTGAAAATTATTACTCATTTATCAAGAAAAAAATCACATTCAACAAAAGGAATGCAGCAGCTCCTTTGGAATACTTTAATATTTATATATTCAAAACCAGTTAAGTTGAAATGAATTCTAACATCCTAACAAGATGCAAAAGATTTCAGGTATTTAACTCTATCCCATCACCTAAATTTTATGAAGTTTTCAAAATTACACAAGCAAAACAAGTAGATCATAAAAATGAACCGAAATCCAATCTCCCCCACCCTGTAACATCTATATACCCAAAAACAAATCTAACAAATTCATTTGTGATATTCCCACAAGCAAAACCTATGCTGAAATCAACTGTAGACAACTGAAGTACAACATACAAATAGGATGTTTTTCTTATAAAAATAACTGCCTACTAGTTACTTTTCATGATATGTCCTTAAGTCTTAGGAAGTACAACATTGCACCTACAATGACATAACTGCACATTTAAGAAAAAATATTCCCATCTCAAATTCACTGCATCTACAAAAGCAGCAAATGGTTCATGGAAGCAATCAAACTGGTTTTATACGCTTAGCAGGTTGCAACTAAAATGACATTCATTTTCACACCATTCCTGGATTATATGCTGAAGGCGAGAAAGCAAAGAAATGCTCCTCCTTAGTGTTGCAACTTCAAGAACAAGGGAGGTCATCTCCCGTATCACCCATATTATGCCAGAAATAAAAGAGCTGCGATCTCCTGTCTCTTTATATGTATTTAAGGAAAACCTAATCACCCAGAAATAGCAATTTGCTAACTTCTCTGCCTACAGGTATGTCATTAAAGAGACCATTCCTCCAATCTTCCTGGTTCCTTTCAACTGTTCTCCCTGAGAGAAACTCACGTGATTTTCTTGTCATCTTAAGATAACTTGGGCTTTCAAAGAAAACAGCATATGGTGTAAAAAGACAGCTGCATAGTAGAATCTGAACCATGTAAATGTTTTTCCAGTTATAAATTCAGGCGATTGATTTGCTTACTAATAACTGAGTAGCTTTTTATGCCTCTAGAAATATCAGTTTCTACCCATGACTATCAAAAGCCCAAAAGGGCCCTGCATGTACCTTGAAAAAACATATGCAGTAAGCCCACTGCAGGGTAAGGATAGGTTTAAGAAACAAAACAATCAATAAATATTTATCCAATGATTGTTTTAAGTAAGTTCAGCAATCAATCTCCAAAACAGTATAGGAATTTTAGTCATGTCTAAGGCATCTCAGCCTCTTCCGCAATACCATCCCCCCCACCTCAATCTTCCATGAGACTGATTTGAAACCAGGCCCAGGATCCCCAAGAAGTTCACATTACCAAAGTCCTCCCTTCTCAACTGCACTTTTTTTTAAAGTCATGTTACAAGAAATCTGAGTCATTATCCCTAAGAAACTGGTATATCTAGAACATCAATACCTCTAAATTGTTAATGAATGCTGTACTCTAGAATTATTTCCCAAAATTTTATAAGAACTTTAATATTTCTAGGGGAGCCTAGGTGGCTCAGGTTGGTTAAGCATCTGCCTTTGGCTCAGGTCATGGTCTCAGGGTCCTGGGATCAAGACCCTGCATTGGGCTCCCTGCTCAGCACAGAGTCTGCTTCTCCCTCTCCTTCTACTCCTTCTCTCTCTCTAACAAATAAATAAAGTCTTTAAAAAAAAAACATTTTTTAGTATTCTTACAACTTGCCATTTTACATAGCTCAAAAATCTGGCAGAATACATATTTGGAATACCTATCTGAAAGAAAAACTTACCTTGATAGAAGCTAATTAATGAAAACATACTTGATTTTTAAATTTTATCAAATGTAAATAATTCTCTGAAAGTAAAAGTTTGGTAATTAGAAATCTAGAAAATTAAACAGAAACCCTAAGAACCATGAGAACTGTCAAAAATTTTTAAATCCATTCCTTCAAAATTATCTCATTATTAAAAGGCATTACCGTTAATGTTGTCACAGTAGTAAAAGTATTCATCATTTAGAGAAGGACATGCTGAAACCAAATCCTGCAGGCCTGCACCAGTTACAGTAAGACAACCAGAGAGATTAAGGTGCTCCAAATAAGGCAGCCCTCCTCCCAGAGTCAAAACCCTGTAAGAGAAGAAATCCCACAATTAGAACATATTCTTCTATGAAAATTTATGTATTCCTATGGCCCACTGGACCACTATTAACAAATCTTTCAATTTGGTAATGAGGAAATTCAAGAATTTCTATAAAACATGGTAACTAACCTCATCCTTAGGTAGCAATACATTTAACTGAGAAAAACTTCCTATATTTTTCATAAGGACATTCCATAAACAAGTCTATGAAATTTCTCTTTATAAGAATATTACAGCAACTCAATTCTTAGAAAAAGTACTGAATCTTGAAATTGTCATCTTCATTCTCCTACAGGTTGTCTAAATGAAAATTATCAAGAAAATTACTGACCAATTTTGGCAGTTCCTCAGAGTTAGCATTAGCATTAGCATTTGACCCAACACTTCCTAAGCGTACACCCCCAAAAAATGAAAAAATACGTTCACATAACTTGCAAACAAATATTCATAGCAGCATCATTCATAATAACCAAAAAGTGGAAACAACCCAAATTCCAACTAATTAAAATGAATGGATAAACATACATTATAAAGCCATAAAGTACTCATATTGTTACTACATGAATGAACCTTGAAAACATTATGCTAAGTGAAAAAAGCCAGACACAAAGGCCACATACTCTATGATTCTATTCATATCAATATCCAAAATAGGCAGAATAGGCATAGAGACAGAAAGTAGATTAGTAGTTGCCAGGGGCCCAGGGCAAAGAGGAATAAGGAGTAATTGCTAAACAGGGTTTCCTTATGGTATGATGAAAATGTTTCTCAATCAGTGGTGATGCCTGCCAACCTTTTAAATCTACTGAAATCACTGATTTGTATACTTAAAAAGGATGAACTTAATGGTAAGTGGATTACATGTCAGTAAAAATGAAAACCTAATGGCATATCCTAGAAGAATAAAAACATTAATATAAATAGATAAAATGAGAAGTTAGCTAAAATTACAATAGCAGAGCTGAAAAACATCAAGAACAAAACTGAGAACATCATTTTTCTGTACAATATGTAAAGCAATATTACAACGGCAAAACTGTGAAAACTGAACAGTCTATCTTAAAAGGGATGTCAAGAGACTAACAATACAATAAATTTAGTTAAAAAAATAACATGATTGTGCAGGTATAGGAAAATTAGGAAGTTAAGTAAAACTATATAAATTATTAATTGAGATTTTTTAAAACTATGGAAATACTTATATATTTCATAAAGGACTGCTGACTAGCAAAGACTAGAAAGGGACATTTTAAAGTTTTGTAACTGCATATTTAAAAGAAACTGATCTATTAAAAACAACTTATCAGGGCAGGTGGGTTATTCAGTCAGTTGAGCATCTAAGTTTTGAGTTTGGCTCAGGTTAGGATCTCAGCATCATGGGATCATACCCTGCATCAGGCTCCAAGCTCAGCAGGGAGTCTACTTGGGATTCTTTCTCTCCCTCTCCCTGTACCCCTCCCCCTGCTCATGCTTACTTGCTCTCATCTCTCTCAAATAAAAAATTCTTAAAAAAAAAAAATTATCAAAGCCCCAAGGGAGATTTAAATGCATACATCCCCTTACATTTTGACTGGAAAAAAAAAAAAACTGATTTAAACTAATTTTTTTAGGGGCGCCTGGGTGGCTCAGTGGGTTAAAGCCTCTGCCTTCAGCTCAGGTCATGATCTCAGGGTCCTGGGATAGAGCCCCACATCGGGCTCTCTGCTCAGCAGGGAGCCTGCTTCCTCCTCTCTCTCTGCTGCCTCTCTGCTTACTTGTTATCTCTGTCAAATACATAAATAAAATATTTTAAAAAATAAAATAAAACAAAATAATTTTTTTAAATCATAAATTTTCTTGAGCCATCCCTTCAGATTTCAAATTAACAACAGTGGCAGTTCAGGAACTCAATGGCTTGACTGGACCACAGCAGTTAGAGACACTGGTCTTTAAAGGAAGACAGTACAAAGTTTAAAGTTAATTATTTTTCTCCTATAAAACTGAATAGCTCATAATAAGAAATAATAAACAGCTTTTAAAAAGTGGTCTCAAGACACCTGGGTGGCTCAGTTGGTTGGCTGGACTCTTGATTTCAGCTCAGGTCATGATCTCAGCATCATGAAAGCAAGCCTGGCACCAGATTCCATGTTCAATGCCGTGTCAGCTTGAGATTCTCTTCTCTCTTTCCTTCTCCCTGCCCTGCTCCTCTCCCTGGCTCACATGCACACTCTCTCTCACTCTAAATAAATAAAATCTTTTTTTTTTTTAAGATATATCTATTCACTTGAGAGACTGTGTGTGTGAGCAGGATGGGGATGGGGAAGGCATAAAGGTAGAGAAAATCTCAACCAGACTCCCAGCTGAGAGCAGAGCCTGACCTCATGACCCTGAGATCATGACCTGAGCCAAAATCAAGAGTTGGACCCTCAAATGACTAAACCACCCAGGAGCCGCTAAATAAATAAAACCTTAAAAAAAAAAAAAAAAGTGGATCTGGGAGGGAAAAAAAAAGTGGTCTAAAAAGATCTCAGAAGCTATCTTCTGAGATGCAGAGGCTGCTCCATTTCCTAAAATTTAAAATTTTCAGCGCTGCATGGAATATAAAACTTTTTTTCACAGTATACTTGAAGAAAAAACTTGGGCAGTCAGTGCCCTCACTGAGCTTAATGGGAAATCAAATGAATCAAAAATAAATATGCAATTATAATACCATATGATGGTCTCCTGGAACATACAGAAGGGCATCGATGGGGGGAGGAGGGGAGTCCAAAAAGGTTTCCTATAAGAAGGGACATTAATTTTTTTCTTTAAGATTTCTTATTCATTTGACACAGAGGAAGAGCACAAACGGGAGCAGCTGGCAGAGGGAAAGGAAGAAGGCTCCCCATGGAGCAGAGGGCCCAACTCTGGGCTCCATTCCAAGACCCTGGGATCACGACTTCAGCTGAAGACAGACAATTAAACAACTGAGCCACCCAGGCACCCCAAGAAGGGACATTTAAACTGTGATAGAAACAAACAGAAGTTAGCCAATAAATGTATGTTACAGACAGAACAAATTCAAATGCCTAAAGATGAGAAATACGGTGCCTTGAAGAAAGAGGAAATAGTTGAATATGGCTACAAAAAGGATGGCTGTGTGTGTGTGTGTGTGTGTGTGTGAGAGAGAGAGAGAGAGAGAGAGAGAGAGAGAGAGAAAGAGACATTTGTCTCTTGTCTTTTTTTGGTGGGCATGAGGATGTGACCAAGTAAAAATTTAGAGATTAAAGAAGATAAAAAGAAATAAACTACAGAAGTAAGCAAGGGCTAAGAATTTGGACCTAACCAAAGTATAACAAAACTCACTGAAAGGTTTGGAAAGAAGAGTAATAAGAAGTTAAAGAAATGCATTCTAGAGGTGCCTGGTTGGCTCAGTGGGTTAAAGCCTCTGCCTTCAGCTCAGGGCATGATCCCAGGGTCCTGGGATCGAGCCCCACATCAGGCTCTCTGCTCGGCAGGGAGCCTGCTTCCTCCTCTCTCTCTCCATCTGCCTCTCTGCCTACTTGTGATCTCTGTCAAATAAATAAATAAATAATTTTTTTAAAAATGCATTCTAGGAAGATCACTCAGGTCTACTTTTGTCACCAATGCCCAAGTATGTCAGATACAAGCCTAAGCAGTAAAATCCAAGATGAGTAAAATACAGGTTCTGCCCTCAACTTAAGGAAAGAAACACTAAACAAAGTATTGACAATACATGCAGTAAGAAAAAAAAGTTATAGAAATATATATAAGATATAGAAATATTACAGAGCAGGGAATGATTCAAAAGTAGTAATCTTGGGCGCCTGGGTGGCTCAGTGGGTTAAGTCTCTGCCTTCAGCTCAGGTCATGATCTCAGAGTCCTGGGATCGAGCCCCACATCAGGCTCTCTGCTCAGGGGGGGAGCCTGCTTCCCCATCTCTCTGCCTGGCTCTCTGCCTACTTGTGATCTCTCTCTGTGTCAAATAAATAAATAAAATCTTTTTTTAAAGAACAGTAATAATCTTTAAAGAAATGGAACAAAATCCAGAATTCAACAATATATAATTCACACTATCTGGTATCACATGACATACCAGACATTCAAAGAATGAGAGGAAAAAATCAATCAACAGAAATAGACCAATAAATGATAATGACAGGATTGGTAAACAATGACTTTACAAAAATGCATACAAACTCTGGAGAAAACATTAAATACATGAGGTACTAGCCAACAGGAGAAATAGAACAAGATACTAAAAAGTACTTAATAAATCCAAAAGAAGTCAGGAAAAGACAAAAGAAGAAAAGGTAAAACAAGAAGAAAACAAACAGCAAGATGATAGGCATAAAAATAACCATAAGAGGGGCGCCTGGGTGGCTCAGTGGGTTAAGCCTCTGCCTTCGGCTCAGGTCATGATCTCGGGGTCCTGGAATCGAGCCCCGTATCAGGCTCTCTGCTCGGCAGGGAGCCTGTTTCTCCCTCTCTCTCTGCCTGTCTCTCTGCCTGTTTGTGATCTCTGTCTCTCTGTCAAATAAATGAATAAAATCTTAAAAAAATAATAATAATTATGTTAAATGTAAATAGCCTAAATAAATTAATTAAATGACATGGAGTTATCTGACTGAATTTTAAAAAGCAAGACCTAACAATAACATATGCTATCTGAAAAAAATTGAAGAGTAGTTGCCTTGGGGTTAAGGAGAGAAATAGTAGTGTATAACAAAACAGTAATGGCAACGTGAGACGGCCAAAGAAGGTTGAGAATTTAAATAAGAGGCTACTTTTAATCAATAACAGTCAAGATTTCATTCCTACAAAAACCTGAAAACACTGCACTGAGACTACACATGACACTATCTGTTCCTGCAGACTACACATGACACTATCTGTTCCTTAAAGCTTCAATTTACTTTAAAATATTGATTTTTCAGGGCACCTGGGTGGCTCTGCACTTAAGTGCCTGCCTTCAGCTCAGGTCACGATCTCAGGGTCTTGGGATCCAGGCCCACAATGGGTTCACTGCTCCACAGGAGGTCTGCTTCACCTTCTTCTTCCACCTCTCTCCCTGCCCACTGCGCTCATATTCTTTCCCCCACCCTCTCTCTCCCTCAAATAAATAATCTTTAAAAAAAATATTGATTTTCAATCTACATTTTCATAGTCAATGCTCTTGAAACAAGCTCCATATAACCAATCTGCCAAAACTCACGCTACCCCATCCCTAAATAGAACATAATGGCCGGGGCGCCTGGGCGGCTCAGTGAGCTCAGGCCTCTGCCTTCAGCTCGGGTCATGTTCCCGGGGTCTAGGGATCGGGCCCCACATGGGGCTCTCTGCCAGGTAGGGAGCCTGCTTCCCCATCTCTCTCTCTCTCTCTCTACCTGCCTGTGACCTCTCTGTCAAATGGATAAATAAAATCTTTAAAAAGAAGAAAAAAAAAAAAAAGAACATGACCAATGCAGAAGGACTGAAAGCTCCCAATTAGCCCCTCTGTTCCCATATACTAAGTTGTATGCACATGTGTTTTATTTGTTCTCAAACCCACTGACACCACTTGTAGTTACTATTGTAACTGATTACTTGAAATAATTTTTATTACTATTATTTTTTAAGGAGACTCCACACCCAGTATGGAGCCAGTGCAGGGCCTCAACTCACAACCCTGAGATCAAGACCTGAGCTGAAATCAAGAGTCAGATGCCTAACAAAGTGAGCCATCCAGGTACCCCAAAATGAAATAATTTTTAAACCAACATAATGAATACAAAAGAATTATGCCTTGGAGGGAAGTGGGGATGGAAACTTATAGTCAAATAAAGCCCTATAATTCTGCTTTTACTTTTTTTGCATTTTTTATTTAAATTGAATTGATTACCATATAATATATTAGTTTCAGATGTAGAGTTCAGGGATTCATCAGTCTTTTTTTTTTAAGATTTATTTATTTATTTGACAGACAGAAATCACAAGTAGGCAGAGAGGCAGAGAGAAAGAGGAGGAAGCAGGCTGTCCACAGAGCAGAGAGCCCGATGCGGGGCTCGATCCCACAACCCTGGGATCATGACCTGAGCAGAAAGCAGCGGCTTTAACCCACTGAGCCACCCAGGCACCCTCATCAGTCTTTTTTTTTTTCAGATTTTTTATTTATTTGACAGAGAGAGATCACAAGTAGGCAGAAAGGCAGGCAGAGAGAGAGAGGGAAGCAGGATCCCTGCTGAGCAGAGAGCCTGATGGATGCGGAACTCCATCCCAGGACCCTGGGATCATGACCTGAGCCAGAGGCAGAGGCTTAACCCACTGAGCCACCCAGGCGCCCCAAGACTACTACTTTTGAATCATTCCCTGCTCTGTAATATTTCTATTATCTTATGTCAGTCTTATATAATACTTACTGCTCATTATATCATGTGCCTTCTTTAATGTCCATCACCCAATTACCTCATTCCTTCACCCCTTTCCCCTCTATAATTCTGCTTTTAGATGAAATATGTCCCCCTCCTAGCATTTTCCAAAGCTTATCAGGAAGTTTCTAAATCCTTTTTCACTAAAAGCAAATAGAAGATACCTCTCAATTATAGTCATCAGAATTTTGACTCCCTTGCTGGGGAGTGTTGGAATGGGGAGGGATAGGATGGCTGGGTTATGGACATTGGGGAAGGTATGTGCTATGGTGAGTGCTGTGAAATGTGTAAGCCTGATGATTCACAGACCTGTACCCCTGGGGCAAATAATACATTATATGTAAATTTTAAAAATGAATAAAAAATTCTGACTCTCGGGGCACCTGGGTGACTCAATGGGTTAAAGCCTCTGCCTTCAGCTTAGGTCATGATCCCAGGGTCCTGGGATAGAGTCCCGCATGGGGCTCTCTGCTCAATGGGGAGCCTGCTTCCTCCTCTCTCTCTCTGCCTGCCTCTCTGCCTACTTGTGATCTCTCTCTATATATAAAATAAATAAATAAAATCTTTTTAAAAAAATTCTGACTCTTTGAAATCAATTTTTAATTATATGGAAATTTTAATAAACTCTGACTTATTTAAAAATACCCCAATAAAACTAAGAAAACATAGGAAAACTGCCACTTGCTCAGATATCACTGCAGCTCTGAAATATTACAAAAGGGTGTAGGTGTTATTTCATTCTTTGAATAATAAAACTGGTCATACTGAAAATACAACTGAGGGCACAGGGGTGGTTCAGTCAGTTGAGTGACTCTTGATTTCAGCTCAGGTCTTAATCTCAGGTTAGTGAGTTTGGGCCCTACCATGCACTTAAGGATGGGTATGGAGCCTACTTAAAACTTAAAAAACAACAAAAGTGGCAGCAGCTCTTTCTGCACACAGGTCCTGTCCCCAAATAAAATCACTTTTTGTACCCCCTCTCAAAAAAACCCACCACTGGCACCTGGATGGCTCAGTGGGTTAAAGCCTCTGCCTTCGGCTCAGGTCATGATCCCAGGGTCCTGGGATCAAGCCCTGCATCAGGCTCTCTGCTCAGTGGGGAGCCTGCTTCCCCCTTTCTCCCTCTGCCTGCCTCTCTGCCTGCTTGTGATCTCTGTCAAATAAATAAACAAATAAATAAATAAATCTTTTTTTAAAAAAGTGTTTTAAAAAATGTCTTAAAAAAAAACCCACCACCACAACAACAAAAGTAAAAACAAAAAATTTGGTGCACCTGGGTGGCTCAGTTGGTTAAGCAGCTGCCTTCGGCTCGGGTCGTGATCCCAGGGTCCTGGGAT
>RCUC01097766.1:0-19616 GCA_003697995.1 Taxidea taxus jeffersonii | reverse complement strand
AACGTTATGAATAAACCTTCATATTAGGATACATCTCTAACTTACTCTTCTTTAGGAGTGCCTTAAATATTCTTAACCCTTTGCCTTCCCATAAATATTTTATAATCCACTTGCCAATCCATGAGAAAAAAAAAACCAGTTATAATAAAAAAACTTTTAAAAAATATTTGAGTAATTTGAGCTGTAACTCTCCTTTTGGGAGAGATGGCTCTCTCTGTGATACTGAGTGCTCCTATCCACGAACATGGGCTCTCTCTCCATTTACTTGGGCATTCTTTAATGCATTTTTAATAGAGTTCAATAACTCTAAAGTTCAGTGAAGCTTAAAGCAAACAAACATTGCCCATCTCTAATTAGATTTGTTTCTGGATACCTTTGATTTTGGTTGCTACCATAAGAGGTGTTCTTCTTTTTACTAACTGACTCCAAATATTTGCTGATGGTGTATAGAAATGCAATGTATATTCATATGTAGCCAGCCCCTTGCTCAACTTGTTAGCCTAATAATATTTACGTAGATTCTTTTGAGATTTCATGTAACATTTGTCTCATTTTCTTTATTTTAAAATAGATATAATAATTCACCTCTGATGAGTTATAAAGGAGTTACACATGTAAAATGCTGAGTAGTGTGAGCCATACATATTGTCATTATAATTATTATTTTAAAGTAATGGCTTTTTTTTTTTTTATGAAAGTTTTACACGCCCTTACAAAAACTAAAGCAATACGGAGAAGTACGAGTAGGAAACCAGCAAATCCCCCATGGCCCACAAACAAGTAGGGCTAACATTTGGCTAACATCACGCCAGGCTTCTTCTCTATAGGAATAAATAGAAAAATAGGTGAACATACAGATCGACAAGATGATATTATTCCCATAAAAATAGCATCATATTTTGCATGATTAAAAATACAGAATTTTAATTTTACTTGAGCTTAAGAAAAATAGTATGATGGAATAGCCGAACCGTGGATAGACTCCCTCACCACGAGAGATAGCAGTCTTTAAAGACCCTCCTTGGGTCACTGAGAAATATTTCACAAATCACTGAGCAGTCCTGAGGCTTTAAGGTCTTGCAGCAGACCGTGTAGGTCTTAACTCCCCACCTACACGGGATGGGTGAGTGGCTCTGTCACACCACTGCATTGCCCCTTTGTCCACCGGTTTTTGTTGCTGGTGTGAGTTCTCCAAGAACAGACAGAGGTGTGAAAGGTGTAGGGGGGAGTAACACCTGCAGAAGGGAAGGGCATGTGCAGCTGTCAGTATCTGGGGCTGACCTTGCAATCCCCTGCCGGTCCTGAGGAGCCCTAGGGCAAGGGCTCTCTTTAGAGCCCCCCTTCCATTCTGTTCATCCCTCGTGATGGGGCAGCTTGGCCCAGCCTTTCTATGTGCATGATGTGTTGTGTGTGAGAGCGTCATTTTCCCATCTTACCGGGGGCAACTTGGTCTTCCTCTTTCTGAGCTGTACTTTGAAGACGGCATGGCACTGGCAGGCAGACTCCCCGTGGTTTGTGGGGGGGAACAGTTAGCAAAGGGGTCTCTGCTGAGGCCGAGAGCTCCAGCTCTGACATCGGTGAGTGTTATGTCCCAGGGCCCACTCAGGCCCTCCGAGGGCACTCTTCTCCCGCCCACGGGCATCAGGTTGCTGTTCCAGTGGAGCACGTGCCCTGGTAGGGTTTCCGGATAAAATACAAGATGCCCAGTTAAATATGAATTTCAGGTAAACAACTGATAATAGTTGAGGATAAGTATATCCCAAAGAGGACATCTTGGCACATTTTTATGTGCTAAATCTGGCAGCCTGGAAAATGACAGACACGTTTTCCCTCTGCTGAGCTCCCTCTGGAACACGCAGGGCCTTCTGCTCTTGAGGTTGAACTTCACTTTTGCTGGTCTGCCCAAGCCCACTGCCCCTTGTGGAGCTTTGTGAGCATTCTCAGTATGAATTTCTTTCCTCAGAAGATCTTCTAGGGGTTGAGGGTGTGGTTAGAAATTGCACATCTTTGTGCCAAACTGGGACCTCCTGCTTCTCGCTTCGCTGTCCTTCTCGGTGCTTATGGCATTGAGTGGTCATGGGTGATGCATTTTGTCTTATGACTTTGTTTTTCTTTTCACTCTTTTGGATATCAGAGAAGGGTGTATGTGCGACTCTTTTTCATTCTGCGGTCTTCATCCGGAAGCATGCCATTTATCGATCTGTCCGTCCATCCATCCTCTTATTTTTATTGAAGTGTAGTGGACGCACAATGTTGCATCAGTTTCAGCTGTACCACATGGTGCTTTGGTGATTCTACACTCCACACTGTGCTCACCACCGGCGTAGCTCCCATCTGTCACCATGGAACGCTATGACAGTGCCACTATATTCCCTACGCGGTACCTTTTGTCCCCTTGACTTGCTCATTCCGTAACCCGGAGCCGATTTCCCTCACTCCCCTTTACCCGTTTTGCCCACCCCCCACCCTCTCCCTCTGACAACCACCAGTCTGTCTCCGTATTCACGGGTCTGCTTCTGCTTTGTTGGTTCATTTCTCTTGTTTTTTAGATCTCACATATGAGTGAAATCATACGATGTTCGTCTGACTTACTTCACTGAGCGTAATACCCTCTAGGTCCACTCATGTTGAGGCAAATGGCCGGATCTCGTCTGTTTGATGGCTCAGTACTATTCCGCTGCACACATGTACTGCCTCTCCTTTATCCATTCACCCATTGGAGGACCCTTGGACGGCTTCCAGATCTTGGCCACTGTAGGCAACGCTGCAGTAAACACAGGAGTGCTTGTATCTTTTCGAATCAGTGTTTTTGTGTTCTTTGGGCAAATACCCAGCAGTGGAATTATCGGATCATGTGGTATTTCTATTTTTAAAGTTTTAAGGACCCTCCATAGTGTTCCCCCCAGTGGCTGTAGCAGTTTGTGTCCCCACCAACAGTGGAATTTGTGCACTTGAATTGTGGATTTATCGATCGAATACTCAGTGAGTGCCAGCCGGGCATTCTGCCACCGAGATAGGAGAGATGATGCAGGGATTCTTGGTCATTCTGACAAGACCGTCACTGATGCTGCGAAGGGTGCTTGCATTTTACCCTTTCTTTTGGGTTCTTCACCTGGGTTCTTATCTCCCTGTTAGACTGACAGTTCCTTCAGAATGGGGGCAGGAATGGGGGCGTGGGGTCCCTCTATCCTCGCTGGAAGGGATCACAGATGTTTGATGCACAGATGGCCGAAGGAAAGCAGGAGATGCAGAGCTGCAGGAGCTGAGGAAGAGGAGGGGACTTGGGGCTAGAAGAGCTGGGGGGACAAGGACATTAGAGCCCTGGTTCCTCCAGCTGCCCGTGCAGGCTGGGCATGCAAGGATGGAGCCGCTCGCTGGTGGAACGTGCTGGAATGAACCACCCCCTGAACTGTAGATCTAGAAACAAACTATCAATGCAAAGATTTAAAGATAGAAAATATTTACAGGCAGTGGGGGCCTTAGGGATCAGTGAGACCCTTAATTCAGGGCAATTAGTTATAAGGGATGAGAGGAGAGACAAAGCAAGCCTGTTGGATCACAGGGGTTTGATGGGGACACAGGGGCCCAGGGAGTTCTGGGTGACTGGGAAGTGGAGGCCAGGGAGGTCAAGGCAGTGCTGGGCAGAGGAGATGCTGGTGCTGTGCTTCCTGGGTTGGAAGAAGATTGTCCAAGGAGGGGGTTAGGGAGGGAGGCCACGGGCATTCTAGCTGCAGAAGAGGGCAAAGGCACAGAGTATGAAGAGCAGAGGCTAGTCCCGGAGCTGTCATGGGGCCCCCCGAGGGAGCAGGGGAGATAGGTGAGGATCCAGGCAGGGGGGACCTGCACACCATGCTAAGGGCTGGACCATAGTCAGTGTGGGGTCCCAGATAGGCTGGAGCAGATCTAGCGGGATCCCCCGGCCGCCTCCCTCAAAGAGTGTGAACAGATTTGCCTGAAATCACCAGGCTTGCGCCATCCTCCCACTAATTACCAGACGTGCAGGAAAATAGGAGCACCTCCGGAGCGAAGTTCCCAAGCAGTGGGAACAACGGTCACCCCATGTGCTTTTGGAGGTTGAACAGGGAGGAGAAGGGAGGTCAGCTGTTTCTGGAACATCTTATCCACTTATCTTGGCCACACTGTCTGTGAACTTTCTGCTTCGGTGACTCAGTGGGTATGAGCGGCTTGTCTGTTTTCAGGCATTCACGTCACCCTTTCTGTTCTGGGTAACCCCAGAATCATCCAGAAATCATAACTCTTCCCCTCTACTTCCAACTAACTGGAAACACATTTCCAGAATCCTCTTTTTGTATATACAGAAGGCGGCATGATCTTCTCCGAAGATGTGCTCCAAGAAGCAAGCTTGTGAGCCTTACCCCCTCCTCTGGGTGAGGTCTACCCCAAGAAGCCATGTTGGGACACATCAGGCCTGTCACATGGGGGCCCAAGGGAGTATTGTTGAATGATTTGGGATGTATTTGGGGCAGGTGTCTACACCAGGTTGACAAGCATTCAGTGTGGACCTTCTGCTCTGGGCACTGTGCCGAGGTCAGGACGTGGAGGGGAGAGCCCCACATGTGTCCCTGTGTTCACGTGGGGGGGCCCAGCACACTTTCTCTGTAAGGCCCAGCTAGATGGTACACATCTTTGGCTCTGCGGCTCTTAATCTGGTAAGAGCCCGCTTTCTGGTTCATAGATGGCTGTCTTTTCACTGTGTCCTTGCATGGCAGAAGGGGCAAAGGAGCCTTCTGCGGTTTCTTTTATAAGGACAGCAATCCCAACCATGAGGGTTCTGCCTTCCCAAGAGCCCCACCGTCCAAATGCCATTCACTCTGGGTGTTAGGATTTCAATGTATGAGTTCGGGTGGGGGCACAAACATTCAGATCAAGGCACGGTCACAAACCAACATTTCAGCAGCACCGATAAAGTGTTAAAACAGCCATAGGCAGTATGTCAAGAAATGGGTGTGGCAGTGTGTCAATAAAACTTTATTTACAAAACCAGGCATCAGGTTGGATTTGGTCCTTGGGCCGTAGGCTGTCGAGTTTTATTTTTCGGAGAAGTTAGATTTGTGAGATTTTGGTGATCAGGCGAAGTCACCAGGAAGACACGACTTGCCAACTTGGGATGGACTCTTGGTTGATGAGCATGTCTTCCAAAGGGCTACTCAGGGCGGCCCGGGGGGCAGGGTACGGACGGTGGGGGTGAGGCTTGCAGGACCAGGAGCGATGACTTTCTTTTCTTTCTCACACTCACGGCTCGTGGCCTCTGAGGTGGAACAGAACAGCTCCTGCCCGGGAGTTTCTGGTCCGACTTTTCCCCAGGTCCATCGGGGCAGAGAAGCCTAGAAGCATATTTGCAGGGATGTGGTAGGTCAGGCTACAGTTGTGGGGTCACTCACACTCGGCACTTGGACACAGATGTCTGGGCCCCTAGGAGGCCTGGGCGTGGCTTCCCTGTTGGTTTGAATTCAGAAATTCTGAAACTCCCCTGTGTCACCTGCTCTTTTCCTTATTATGGACATTATGGCATTTTTTTCCCCAAGTAGTTTCTTGGAGCCTGGTGCTATGCTAGGGACTTCATTTCTATCTCAAATCAGAACGAGAGTTGGACTAGCCAGCACCAGCCCGTGACAGCCAGGAGAATGGATCAAGTGAGGAGGCAGAGCTCTGTCCACAAAACAGCCGTTTAAATGATGGGGCTGGGGCACCTGGGGGGCTCAGTGGGTTAAGCCTCTGCCTTCGGCTCAGGTCATGATCTCAGGGTCCTGGGATGGAGCCCTGCATCGGGCTCTGCTCAGCGGGGAGCCTGCTTCCTCCTCTCTCTCTGCCTGCCTCTCCGCCTGCTTGTGATCTCTGCCCGTCAAATAAATAAATAAATAAAATCTTAAATGATAGGGCTTCCACCCAGATCCCAGAGCGGAGCCCTTGGGCCTGGGTTTCCAACAGGAGAGATCCTAGCTCTGGGCCGCCTTGCCTTCTTGTCTGGGTTCCTCCTCTAGATCCCCAGATGAGGATGGGCGGGGCTAGTCAGGCAGAGGGTGAGCTGCTGCCTGGACACGGCTCACCCGTCCGTCCAGAAAGTCCTGGACCCTCACAAGTCATCCCCATGTCTGTGGACGTCATGCAGGAGCTCGGGGCTGTGCCGGTGGGGCCTGTGTATGAGCCCGAAGAGCCCCCTCTTCCCGAGTGAGCACCTGCTTCATGTCGTCGGCCAAGTTCTCTCGTTCTGCCCCATCCAGACCGTGGCCGTCCCATGGCCCGGACCCAGATGGGGTCTCCTTTCCCCGGGTATCCTCAAGGCCTAGCGCAGCAGCTGGCACATAGTAGGCCTTCAGAGAACATTGGATGGATGACTGAACAGATAAGTGGCTTGAAAATAACTTCCCTGTGTCAGTGCTGTGGCTACAACAGCTCTGTGATGTGAGCGGTGTGGATGTCACCTCCCTTATACACCAGGGAAAGGGGGCCTTTGTGGGCCCGGCACAAGGCGGGACAGGGGCATGGGTCACTGGTGCTTGGCACGCATCCCCCCCGTGTGCTCTCCGGGCCTTGTGCGTGTGTCATTCCCTTCACCCTCACAAGAACTGCAGGGAGGGTGGTCTCGTCTTATTCCCATTTCACAGACGAAGAAACCAGGGCCACTCCTTGGAGCTGATGCCCAGGTTAGAGCCCAGATTAAGCCCCACACCTGCGGCCTTTCCAGCCGAGCGCTCCCTTCCCCCCCTCCACCTGGCAGGGACAGGGGCGCTGGGCCTCACCGGGGTTGGCCCTGGGGCTGAGGTTTGAAGCAAGTTCTAGATACGTTCTGTCCCCAGATCCCGCAGGAGCCTCCATCCTGCTCAGGGCGGCTGTAGGAAGCCCGCGTGGTTCTGGATGGAGAGGCTGAGGAGAGCACAGGAGGAGAAGCAGCGGTGTGTGCGGCGGGCCCCTCCTGGCTCCTTGCGGAGAACAAGCACTGTGCTCAGGGTTGAGGTTGCACTGGGAGGAAGGATGATTGGCTCTGGAGCCGGGGCGCCTGGCCTCGGACCCTCACTGCTTTTATGGCCTCGAGCTCGTTCTGTCAGCTTCTGGGGGCTCTGGTTACAGGCTCGTGAGTCAGGGGTAGAGACCCCTGCGCTGCGGGGCAGTCACCAGGACTGGAGGGCATGGTGGGTGCCCAGTGATTGGTAACAGGGTGATCTATGTCATCTCGCGGCCTTTGGGGGGTGGCCTTTCCTCTGAAAAGATGTCCCGGCGGCAGCATTGAACCCGGAGCTTGTCAGAGGAACGAATGATCAGCCTCGAGTGAGACAGTGAGCCCTGCGCCATCGATTGCCCCCGTGCTCGCTGTGCCGCTGACCGTGGGCCAGGGCCAAGGGCAGGTGGGCGGATGGGTCGTGGTTGAACATGTTTGTTGGCGAAGGTAGCGTTATCCCTGAGCGCCCACTCCATGCCCCGTTTCCTTCCATTCTTCCTCCAGCTCGAGAGCCAGGTGCCGTCATTTCCATGTCACAGGTTTGCACTCGGCTTCCCCCAAATCAAAGGGAAGCACGAGCTCATGCCTCACGGGGGCCGCACTCCCCCATGGCCCACCCCGGGGTTCACCCCAGCGTGCTCCGAAACGAGGCACCAGACGCACTCGGGGGTTTTCATCAGCTGGCGTTTCTTTTTCTTTCTTTCTCAGTTGTTATTTTGCATCAGGGTAAAAACATGAGAAGAATTTAATTCATCATCAAGAGATGAGAAGGAAGAACGCAGAGAAAGGCTGCAGCCAAGGAACAGCATGAAACTGGAAGGTGGCACAGACAGAGTCCACCAGGCTGGGCCGCAGAGGGAGTCCGGCTGTCCCAGGCCCTGCCTCCGGGAGCTCGTGCAGGCCTGTCCCTGGACCTTCTTGGCCGCCTCGGGATCTTCGGCCAGCTGGCCGCGCAGCAGGCGTCCATAGGCAATACCCACGCAGGAAAGCTTTGTGTGCCCACCTGCGCCCCAGCGAGGCAGCGGGACAGGGGCAGCGACCCAGCCCCGGTCCTTATCAGCCGCGAACTACCTCAAGCGGTGAGCACAGCTCCGCTGTCCCAGCTCTGAATCAGGGTCCTGGTGCCCACCTTGGGGAAGACCAAGCCAGGTCCTTGGAGCCAGCAGGGCCCACGTGTGCAGCCCGTTTATGAAGGAAGGAGGTCGGGCTGGAGGCATCCCCTCGGCCTGCCCAGTTCTACGATTCCGAGTCCTGCCCATCCCCAGGTCGTGAGTTATTTGGCTCGGGGTGGGGGTGGGAGGCCAGGAGAGGGACATGGGATGCTAAGTGTGTTCTGAAAGTGGCGGCCACAAGGACTCTGTGTCATGCTGTGCGTGCCGCCTGCTCGTCGCTCTCTGTGCAGGACTGTGCTCACGGGCTCCTGCATCTGCTCCCCGTGTCCAGGAGCTCTGGGGGGTGGGAGCCTTTCTGTGCATCTCAGAGCCCCATACTGAGCCAGAGCTCCTGGGCTCATGCCTGAGAGCTCAGAGCCGTGGCTGGCTGGGGCCACCCCGTGGCAGCCAGGACGTAAACTGCCCCGTGGAGACCAGCACAGAAGACTGATGTTCCTGAGCAACGTTTGAGAAGCTCCCCGTGTTCTGCACAGTCCCCAGGGCAGAGCACGGCGCTGACCCCTGAGCCCCGCGGGAGCAGAGTGACCCCTCCATACTCCCGAGCTCAGACATGGACGCAGGGACTGGTTCTGCAATGCTCCGTCGTCTGCCGATCTCCACCGCCTCCTGGCTTGGTTCGTAATTGTTTATGTCGCTCTTGCAACTTTCGAGAAGTTTATGCAACTTCTACCTGGTCTCCGAGACTTGATCATCTTCCCAAATGGAGACCGTGGCCGCACAGTATACTATCTGCCCATCCCCCTCTTGTTTGGGGCCCCACACCACGCGGCTTTGTGGGTGACCCGGTGAACGGGTCGGAGTGACACCCACCTGCAGGGGGCTGCGTTGCTCCCAGACTCCGAAGAAGCCCCAGAGCCTCTGCACCTCTTCCTTGGCTGTGGGAGACATTGGATGCCAGCTTACTCTTCGCCGAGAGTAAGGCCTTTCTCCACATGCCTGCACTGCTGGGCCCCAGGAACTGCAATATTTTTTCAAAATGTTTCTTATTGTGCTAAAATACCCATGACCTAAAATTCACCATCAATCCAGTGGCACTGAACACTTCACATGGCTGTGCAGCCCTCATCACCATCCCTTTCCAGAACTTTCCATCTCCCCAAGCTGGAGACCCCTGTTCCACTCTCTGTCTCTCCGAGTCTGACTCCCTCCAGGAAGCGCACGCAGGGACTGTACAAGATCTGTGCTTTCATCTGCTTCCTGTGCTCCCAGCTACGAGAGACACCCCGTGTCTGGGCCCCCTGTCACCCAGAGACCATGCTGGGGGGCAGAAGCAGGCTCTTCTGGCTCCGGAAGTCCTCTGCATTTCCATCTCCTTCAGTCGTCTGGTTGTGAGCAGGGCTGGGACCTAAGAGAGAAGTGTTCTGGGGGAAGTCTCCATCTTGAGAGACGTGTGTCTCTGTCCCGCCGGTCATCTGTGGGATGACCGTCTCTGTCCCGCCGGTCGTCTGTGGGATGACCGTCTCTGTCCCGCCGGTCGTCTGTGGGACGACCACCCGTAAGGAGGATGCTGTCAACGTGGGAAGCACAGGTCCCCAGGTCCAAGGTCCCCAGGTCCCAGTCTTCTTCACGGGGACAGAGCTCCTCAAGGCTCTGGTAGCTTGGGGTTGTGTTTGCAGGAAGTCTCCTTGTTTATGCCACTTTTACCGTTTCTCCTGGCAGAGATCTTCCCCAGGGAAGGCCAGAGTCATTCTGGGACAGCTGGCCCCTGGGCCCTGCTGAGGAGCCTGGACACAGCCCTCTGCTCGGAGGAGCAATATTCCTGGCCAGACATGAAAGGAAGGATTATAACAGCCCATTTTCTGCAGGCAGCTTATCCCGAGTAAGTGGGAATCCAGTAAAACCCACATTTCAGGCCGTTCCTGCTCATCTCGTCCCACCAACCACCTCATGGCAGCAGGGTCCGACAAGCCCTGGGGGCTCAGGGGCCCACCGAGCCTGCGCCGTGCACCCCTGGGCTGGGCCAGACCCCCTGGGCCGCCCGTTCCCGTTTTGCAGAGGCAGTGGCTGCGTTGGAGGGGGGCAGTGGCTCCTGCCTGCGGCGGCCGGGCCTCGAGTGACCAAGCTTGGGCTGCAGTGGGCTTGGCCCGTCGGCAGCACACGGGTCCCGTCCTCCCTGCTATTTTCTCCCACGGGCCGTGGGGTTGGGCTTCGCCTGTACATGCTGTTCTCTGCAGCATCGGGACGGAGTTGTGTAATCCTGTGGCCGCGTGTGGTGTGTGGGACGCTGAGCGTGTGGGCCTCCGCAGGGTCAGGCCAGGTTAAGCCGAGGCCCAAGCCCGTGGCGTGGGATGGGAGCGGCCGGCAGCAGCCCCTCAGCCTTGGGTGAGCCGGAGCAGGAAGCGCCCGGTAAGGATGCCAAGGCCCCGGCTTGATTTATGGAGGGTGGAGCCTTTGGCTGTGCCCCTGATGTAGCCCATTCGGACTCCTGCTCGACAGGCTGCCGGGCCTGTGCGGCAAACACGCCTATTCTGAGCACGTCTAGTGTTTCCGTAGGGATGGTGGGGGCCGATGATTTACGGCATCTCTTCCCTCTGTGCCCTGGCCGATGCCCCCCGAGACGACGTGAGAACATCCAGACGGGCAAGAAGGCCTCCACGAGGCGGCCCCGGCCCCACTCACCTGAAACAGAGGGTCAAGCCATGCCCGCCAGCCTAGGGAGGCGGAAACTGGGCCGATTCGGTCTCTGGGATCCGACAAAACCATTGTGCTGTTGGTGTAGGACTTTGGCACACGGGGCCTCGCCAGCCAGCATGCTAAGACCAGCTCTGAAACGTAAGTGGTTCAGAGGGCAGGGTGGTTTGGCGCGCGGGGGCCACACCGGGGCTCCCCCTGTCCTCGCCATGTGCGCGCAGCCACTCACCGATAATAGCCGGAGACGCTGGCTTTCCACACGTGTAAACAAAAGGCAAGGCTCCTTTGGCCCGGGACCAGCCAGAGCAGCAAGCTCAGCTCACACACAGAGACCCGGGCTGAACCTCAGTGGAGAGGGGCCCTCGCTTGTCGAGTCCTAGCGTGGTGTGCAGGGAAGGACACGCCAGTGAGCGAGATGCCCACTCCCTGGAAAGCCTCCCTGACCGTGGCCTCCCAGACCTAGCCCCTGTGACCTTGGACCTGGTCTGGCCAAGGGTGGTGCCAGCCCTTGTGGGAGCAAGGAGGGGGGCCCCTCCCACGGAGAAGGGACTCTTAGGGGGGTTGAAGGATGATGGGATGAGGACGGTGATGGTGAGCACAGATGTAGGGGGCAGAAGGAGCTGTGTCTTCCAAGCCTGGAAGCAGAGTGGGGTGTTCGAGGGGAATAGTCGGCGGCGACCCTGACTGGTCAGGGAGCCAGCCTGCTGCCACCTTACCGACAGCTTCTGAAGCCACACTGATGGCCGGTGACCACGAGCCTTGTCCCTGAGGTAGCGGAGGAGACAGTACTTTGATCCGTTCGGCAGGTGCCTCTGTGTATTCAATATTGAATACACGCTGAGCCCTGACCCCAGGTCAGGCCAGGGGGTGCTGAGAAAGCATTTGAGAAGGACTGCTCAGGCAGTGGGGTGCGGGAAGTCTTGGAGGACTGGAGGAAGAGGTTTTGCTGTCATCCTGATGGGAAAGTGTGGGGGGATCTAAGGATGCCCCCACCCTCCGATGATGACAAGGGGCAGCATGACTCCAGGTGACAGGAACAGAGGGAGCTGGCCTGGTGGCTGGGGGGATGGGGCTGCGATGGGCGGGATGGGTTGGGGAGGAGAAGGCAGGTGCAGATGCTGCTACTCTGGGGCTTAGGGGACCATTAATGGGCTGGCCATGGTGCTGATGGGCTGTAGGGCGTGCAGCGCCCCTCCTTGGTTTCAAGTCCCCCAGGCGTGTGGAGGGCTAGCTGCACAGTCTGAGCCATCAGAAGGGTGTGGACAGACACAGCTGAGCACAACAAATGGTTAGGCTTGTACGAGTCCTTTCGTGTGTGCAAGCACATTGCCACTGGGGCAGGGAGAGGAGACTCTCAGGGCCGCTGGGAAGGTCGGGCGCCCTACTGGTGAGAACAGACTTTGTTAGCCCAAAGGTCGGATCCCTGTTTAAAAATGCATTTCGAATGCTCAGGAGGTTAGGGGGGGATTCGCTGATGGGAGGGCTAGCTGAGGTTGATCTGGGAGGATTTCCTGAGGAACACAGGGCCAGAGAGACTTGGGGAGAGAAGAAGGCTTGGGGCAGAACCAGCACGCAGAGAGCGGGGTGTCTCAGGACCATGTGGGCCAGCAGGTGGAATCAAATACACGGTGGGGAGCTTAGGAGCCAGAGTCACCTGTGTCCCTGTGCCAGCGGTTCATGGCCCGAGAGTCCCATTTGAGGTGCCGTGGGAACACTTGGAGGGGCAGGTGGGCAGGAAGGGGTAGACCTGGGCGCAGCACTGACCTAGCTGGACGTGAGCTTGCCCTGCTTCAGTCTGGCCATATGGGGTGTCAGGACGCTGGTTCCCGAGCATCTCGCTGGGGCTCAGGAGGGCAGCAGAAGGGAGACTGCCACAGATTACCCTTGCTGTGGGGAGGGAGTGGTGGCACAGGTGTAAAGGACCGCAAGTCTGGGGGACTCAGGAGCACTGACGCCATGGCTGGTCCGACACCCCCTTTTATAGAGGAAGAGGGTGAGCCTCTGGAACCAATGTTACGGCTCTGTTCTTCACGGCTCGGCATGAGTGGTGCAAGGTTCCCAGGAATGTCGTCCTTCAGGGGGCATGTGGAAGCCCTCTGGCGCCGATTGCTCAGAGGCTTGTAGGCCCCCCTGGACGATGGCAGCAGGGCCGCCCTACTTGGTTAGACACCCGCCCAGTGTCTTCCTCGCTGGCTACTCTTAGAACCTTGATCTCGGACTCCCCCAACATGGTGCTCCCGTCCTCCCAGAGGCTGACCTGCGTGGCTGGGGACCCTGGGGCACCTGCCCCCACTGTTGCTGTGCCCTGCGTCGGGCTGCAAATGTCACGGGCCCCAGAGATGCAGCCATAAGCCGTGACCTACTCCCCAGGCCCCCAAGTGACTTCTGACCTTAATCCACCTCAGCGGTGAGATTTATTAATTACCGCGCTCGAGACAGCTTTGTGCCAAGAAGTTCAAAGCGTCTTCCAGACTTAACCCGTTCCTCCCATGAGCATCCCGGGGAGAGCCGAGGGTCAGGCCGGCCTGTGATGACCGCCCTGCCTCTGTGGGCTACCACGTGCACGTCCAGAGGAGGCTGGGCTGACCCTGGCCGCAGGGCTTGGCCTCAGAGCCCTGCTGAGTCAACGGCAGCAGCCGCGTTTCCCGGCCTGGGCCTGGGGCCATGTTGCCAGTGCAGCCTTCCTTTCTCACAAAACAGCCATTGTCCGGGGCTCGAAAGACGCACCCCCCCCCCCAAGCCAAGTAAGTGGTTGTCACCATCTACGTGCCAAAAGCACCAGGGCGGTGTGCGCTGAGCTGGGAGAGAGGCTCTTGGTCATCAGGGGCCCTCCAGGAGCATCATCCGAGCATCTGACCGGAGGCTGCCCTCCCCCACAGGAGGGCGGGACCCCAGGGCCGGCCTGGCCACCTGTGCGGAGAGCACCGCAGCTGGGCGGCCCCCAGGGGCTACCTACCCCGGGGTGCTCGGGAGGGGGCCCACCGTCTGAGGCAGCTGGACGAGGAAGAAACAAGATGTTCTTTCCCCCGCCTGTGTTGCCCCTGTGGCTCTCAAGGTTCTACATTGTTTTTCATGTTCAGCCTCGTTTTCGTCCAAAAACTTGCTAAAGCTGGAGAAGACTCTTAAACCTTTTTTAATTTTTTTTTTCGTAGACAAGTGTGCTTTTCTGGCCAGATGTTTCTTTTTTCCTGGTCCTTACGGGGCTGTGCCATTGAGCTGTCCGGCTGAAACTGAATAAATCTTTGTTTTACGGCTTCTTTGGTCCTTTACAACTAAGGACCTCAGGAAGGAGTCAGATCTTTTAATCCTTCTGGTCTTCGCCTTGAATGACCTCGCAAATGCACTGTTAGCTCCAAAATCTTAGAGATATTTTTGTCGCTGGCCTGAGGGCACACTACCCACGTCCGGGACCCTAATATTGGATGAGTTCATCGTGCCCGGAATGTCATAACCGGGCATCGCGTGCCCCAGCCCGTGCCGGGCAGATTAGAAAGCATTTGTGTTTTCACTGACGGGTGCGTCTTGCACCTTAGCTGCAACGGAGAGGACACTCCCCTGTCTCCAGCCCCAGTTCAAGCTGACCCGGCATGGAGGGAGGCTCAGCACGGCCTGGCCCCTCGAGGCTCCCCATAGGATGACTCGGCAGTAGGTGAAAGCTTGAGGGATGGTGAAATGTTTTCATGGTTCCGGGAGAGCAGGCTCATGTCAGCTATTTTGACTGCTCAAAGGACACTGGCAGAAGGACAGCCTTGTAAAGTCTGTTGTGAGCCATGCAGCTGCGGCCAGGCGCCGAGCACTCCCAAGTGCGGGAGAGAGCAGGGAAGTGATCCGGGCCTGTGTTTTGGGCAGGTTTTCATTTGGGAGGAGAAAACATTATTGCTCAATCTTGGAAGTTGGGTTTTAGACCCCGGCGGCCCATCAGACCGCAGGGCTGGCTTGGGCCTGGCTGCGGGTGAGGCAGCAGGGCAGGGCAGTGCCCATGGAGGGCCTGAGCCCCTCTGCTTGTGGGGCCACCCCCACAGCCTCCCTCTGCCCCGCCCGGGCCACAACACCGCATGGACATCTCCCTAGAAAGGTCAGCAACGCTTACCCCACGTCTCTTTCCTTCTCCCTGCAAATACACCGTGCCTTCCCCTGTCTGCCTCCCGTGTGCGTGATGCCCCTGCCCTCCCTGTAACCCACCCCTGCCCCACACGCCCTCCCCACTCCCTCCTGTCCTTCCACATTGAAGCCGTTGTCAAGTCATCGGCTCTACCTCCGGGGGCCTCTCTAGCATAGCCTCCTGTGGTGCGTCCCCCCTCGGAGCTCTCTTGGAACAGCATCTCTGTCCATTCTGTGGACGGCCTTTCCTGAAGTCAGCCCCGACCGTGGCACTCCACGCCGGCCAGTGGCTCCCTATTACCATGGACTTGGTCCAGTTACCCCCCTCAGGGTTTCAGGCTCTCCACTGCGCACTAAGCTCCTCTTTCTTGACACGAAGTCTGCTTCATATGCCTTAGGACCCTGGTCACACCAGACAGGGGCTCCTGTTCCTGCTGTCCCCACCCCTGTCTTCACCCCCTTTTATTTCTTCCACCTGGAGGGAACCCCCACTCTGACCCTCCATAGCTGCTGAGAGAGATTAGAGGAGGCTCTGGACATGGGGGGAAGAAAGTGATGCCGGGCCTATTCAGTTCTGAGACAAGAAACATAGAGTCCCAAGGAAAACCAAGAAAGATATTTTGATGGGTTCCCTCTAAGGCATCCGCGCGGGGGGCCGGAACGCGGCAGCCCTGAATGGCAAAGCTCTACTTGTACCAAGTGCCTTGCAAAGAGGATGCCCCCGCCTCCTGTCTGAGCCTCGTCCCCTGCACTCCCTCACCCCGCACCCGAGACCAGAGGCCAGCCCTCTTGGCTGAGGCTCCCCACCCCGCAGGCTCCCAACAGCCGCGCATGGGAGAGAGGCCCCGTGAGTCCCTGCAGCCTCCAGCGGACACACGAGGGAGCCCAGTCCAGAACAGCACAGCCAGCCCGCACAATGGTGAGCTTAGCTGTTTCAGGCCACTCAGTGTTGACGTGGCTTCTTAAATGCAAAGTTAATGGTGCAGGACCACTGATGGTTCAAAGCGGAGCGTGCGCTCACGGTCCTCGTTGTGTTCCGGGGATCCTCCGGGGATGGGCCTCTGGGCCTCTATTTTATTTTATTTTTAACGGCAAAGTACAAGTAACATTTTAACCGGTTTCAGAGGTAGAGTTCTGTGGCATTAGGCACGTTGACGACGCACAGCAGTCCATCTTGGTTCCAGACCTTGTTCATCATCCTCAGAAGGGAGCCACGCTCATGAAACACTGCCCACCGTCAGCTGCGCTCGCCGCCGACCCCGGCCCCGCCCCGGCTAACCCACTTTCCGTCCCCGCACATCTGCCCGGTCCTCCTTTCACATAAACGGAATCACACAATGTGGGCTTGAGCAACTGGCTGCTTTTTACTTAACACAGCAATCTCAGGGTTCATCTGCAGGATAGTGTGAACCAGTAATTTATTCCTTTTCGTGGCTAAAGGGCCGCGGTTCCCTTGCAGGCTGTCTGGCTCTGTCCCCTCATTGACCGCGTGCTCAGGGATGGTCCTGAGGCCCTGGGTACCGCTCGAGGTGTTTTGCCTCTTTCCCTCCCCCGGGCACCTGCTGAGCTTGGGCTCGATCTTATCTGCAGTCGACACACGTGGCGTCTGAGGAACAGAGATGTTCGCTGCCCGATCAGAGTCCTCCAGCCGGCCAGGGGCGACCCGGAGGTTGTAACTGAAGTTTTGTTCCCAAGCTGGGGAAGTCCCGCTCAGAGGTTTCCAGAGAGTGGAGGACATTGGGTGACAGGATACCGCTCATGCTCGGCTTCCCACCATTCGGGACAATCTCCATTGAACTCTCTGAAGTCCATTATGCCTTAGCAGCAACACAGGTGTGTTATTTAAGGTGTTTGGTATTTTTTTTTCTGATGATAAAAATACTACCCTATGATCTGACGAGGACTACTAGGTTTTTACCCAAAGAATACAAAGATTCAAAGGGACACACACACCCCTCTGGTTCCTGCAGCATTATCTGCAACAGCCAAAGTAGGGAAGCAGCCCAGGTGTCCCTCAGCTGATGAACGAATGGGGCAGACACAAAAAATGGACTCAGCCGTCAAGAAGAATGAAATCCTGCCATTTGCAATGACGTGGATGGAGTAGTAGAGAGAGTATAATGCTAAGCAAAATAATTCAGTCAGAGAAAGACCAATACCCTATGATTTCACTCATATGCGGCATTGAAGAAATAAAATAAATGAGCAAAGGGAAAAAAACAAGAGGCAAACCAAGAAACAGGCTCTTCAATCCAGAGAACACATGGATGGTCACCAGATGGAGGTGGGTGCGGGGCAGGGGAAATAGGTCATGGGGATGCAGGAGGGCGCCTGATGTGATGAGCTTGGGGTCACGTACCGGAGTGTTGAATCACTGTGTTGCACACCTGAAACTAATCTTATGCCGTAGGTTAACTAACTGGAATCTAAAACTAAAACAAAACCATAGATTCTACTCATGAGAATTCAGACCAATCAAGTGTTAAGAAGGTGGGAACTACTGCTACAAAGAGAAGGGGTAGAAGAGGTGACAGGGGACCCCAAAGGGGTAAGTCTCTCATGATGTAATTGGAAGGGGTGATGGGATGGCATAGTGTCCACAGATCGGTTGTGAATATTACTTGATAAAAAAAAAAACAATAACAAAAACCCATGACTTAAAAAATCGACAAGTCCATTCTGATGTCCATGTATGAAAACAGCCCTGTAAGAGTGGCAGGGTTGAGGCGGACACACTGATGGCCCCCAGCAGGGAAGGAAGACCGTGAGAGTGAGAGCGAGAGCTGCCCTCCAGCTTCAGCACGGCTCAGGAAGAGGAAAGGGAGCCAAATGTTACTTCTCAGTTTCTAGGTTCCAGGCACCTTGCTTGAGGCTTTTACAGACCTCCCATGCAGTCTCCCCAGCCATCTCTGAGGTGGGATTTCCTGCTGCAGTAGGGAGGTGAGCTTTCCTGTTAAGATGCTCTCCATCGTTACGGAGGCTGGGACTGCACCCAGTTTCCCGAAGCTCTAACCCTTGCTCTTTCTGCAGCTTTTCAGTCTTCTCCCCAGATGAACACCTTATTGGCTGGGTCAAAAGACTGCATACGGATTGGTCATCATCCCGCATGAAAAGTGGGAAAACACAGCCCAAAGGTCATGTCCCACTCACGGTCATCACATTAGCTTTACTTGATGTTCCGTGAACGTCAGCATCTTGTTGTCACTGTCTGAGGTTCAGTGGTTTTTAAAATGATGTCCCCTCTTTGGCCCCATAAAATGCTTTCATTGACCAGCCCTTGTCTGATTCCTGTTGATTTAATTATAGGTGCACATATTGAATAAAGGAAGCAAGGCATGGAGGCAAGGGTGCATGGTAATGAGTCAGAGGAAAAGTTGGTGCACTGACAGATGTGTTGACTGGTTCTTAGAGCCACCAGACCTGAATTCCAGCACCCAAAGCAGAGAGAAGATGGTGTGTTCACAGGACGGTCAAGCTGCTTTCCCTGTTTGTTTCCCTTTGGCCCTGGGGATTCTCCTCCATGCCACTGGATGGAAAATCTGGAGTATATCCAGGGCTACAAGGTCATGGTTCCACTGACTATCAGGAATCCTGGCAGGCCATTTGGCAGAAGGATATGTGTGTGGTTGTAGAGTTGTGTGGGGTTGGGGAGAGGTTGAAACTCTTGCTCCATATCATAGGAAATAGGCAGGGCTTTCTGCGAAGACATAGTGGTTCACAGAGCACCAAGGAAGGGAGAGGATCCTAGAGGCCATGGGGAAAGGCCGTTTTGTGGGGATGATGGTAGGCACAGAAAGAAGAGTCACAGAGCCCCCATGGAGGTGCATGTGGCTTTGGTTAGCTATTGGTGTATCCATCAACTATGGGTGCACTGGATTTCCTCGAAACTGGATGATATACATGCATGTTTTCTGTCTTTCTTTCCATCTTTTCTTTCTTATCCAAGTCATACAGTTGTGGAGCCAATGGAATTTCTGACCCAACATATTGCCATGAATTAAAAAAGAAAACATGGGGGTGCCTGGGTGGCTCAGTGGGTTAAAGCCTCTGCCTTCGGCTCAGGTCATGATCCCAGGGTCCTGGGATCGAGCCCCACGTCGGGCTCTCTGTTTAGCAGGGAGCCTGTTTCCCTTCCTCTCTCTCTGCCTGCCTCTCTGCCTACTTGTGATCTCTGTCTGTCAAATAAATAAATAAATAAATATTAAAAAAAAAGAAAAGAAAAGAAAACATGGGATAATTGCCTTTGTAAAATATGAGCTTAGTGGCTCAGCGGGTTGAGCCTCTGCCTTCAGCTCATGGTCTCAGGGTCCTGGGATAGAGCCCCACATCGGGCTCTCTGCTCGGCGGGGAGCCTGCTTCTCCCCCACCCCCGACCTGCCTCTCTGCCTGCTTGTGATCTCTCTCTCTCTGTCAAATAAATAAATAAATAATAAAAAAATAAATAAAATACGAGCTTAAATAGAGATGCATCTCACAGAAGTCATGGCAAGTGTAAAGGAAATGAGACGTGAACTTGGAGAACTCAGGAAAATGTGCAACAGACAAGTACAGCCATTACCAGATATGAAGGGCACAAGGATCAGACAATGCCAAAGCTGACAACGTAGAAAGGTATATGGACAACAAGACTGAGGAGAGAGTGGACAACACAAAATGGCTTTGTGACAACACAAAATAAGGCATTTAAAAGGATTTGAGTATGGGAAGGCAATAAAGAAATATCTCAAATATTTGTACCCAATGAGACTGAAGAA
>RCUC01097762.1:0-10136 GCA_003697995.1 Taxidea taxus jeffersonii | reverse complement strand
TTAATAATGCAATTTGTCCCCGGCTCCCACGGAACTCCCAAACCTCCTTACATGCCTCTCCTTCTTTCTCCATATCATTCATTACGTTTTAATATTCTTTATAATTTATTTATGTTCATTATTTGTTGAATACTTTCCTCCACTAAGATGTAAATTCCCAAGAGCAGTGATCTTTGTATGTTTTTGTTTTCAGACATACAAAATGGCAGGGATTCAACAAATATTTGTTAAGTGAATGAATCAGCAGGCTGAAACTGGCAGAACATAATCCAAACCAGAGTGGGCTGTTTCCAAAGCCAATGTTCTCAAATGTTGTGCTCTTAAAACAAGTCTGTAAGTCATGAATTATCACTTGTTAAAATGTCTCAAGTTACTGGCCAGTAAACCTCTATAAAATTCTTTATCATTAACTGACTGCTAACCAGTACAGAACACTGCATTGCCATATTTCAATATAAAGCTAATTTTATGGTTTTCTTCAATGCAGTATATGCCTGTTGTGCCTTTCCTGTCAGCCCCTTAGAATGCCCTCCAAAGGCAGCAGCCATAACCAAACCACACTTTCTTTCTTAAAGAGACTGCTAGTACTCCTGGCAATAGAATTTCAATTAATACCAAACACTCTACCTAATGTTCTTGGCTTCAAGCAGAAATCCATTGATCTTGCTTCTTAAAGCTTCTCTGGGTTCAGAATTTAATATGTGAGCAATCCTTTCCATCTAGGCATAAGAACACTCTCCATTTAAAGGCATTTGACAATCAGTAAGTGGAGTCTTGCTATTTCTTCAAATGTGTATGTACTTCAAAGTCAACATGCTAAATATGAAACTCATCCACTCCCCACAATTCAAACCACCTACTCATCCCTCTCTGACTTTTTCATTTCTGGGAATGACATCAGTAGTCTTACAACCGACAGCTGCTTTGAAGACTCAAGTCACTTTTGATTTTGCTTATCCTCAATTCATCAACTGCCACATCCAATAAAGTCATCTGCAGCAAAGCTTCTTGCATGCATTTTCTTCCTGTCATTTTTTGTTCTTACTTCCACCCAAGTTAACCAATGCCTATTATTTATTTTTTTAAGATTTTATTTATTTATTTGACAGACAGAGATCACAAGTAGGCAGAGGCAGGCAGAGAGAGAGGAGGAAGCAGGCTCTCTGTTGAGCAGAAAGCCCGATGTGGGGCTCGATCCCAGGACCCTGGGATCATGACCTGAGCTGAAGCTGAAGGCAGAGGCTTTAACCCACTGAGCCACCCTGGCGTCACCAATGCCTATTATTTAGACATCGGCAATATTCTCCTGCTGACAGTCCCAACACTGTATCTGTATCCTACATACTCAGCCAAACGGTTCTTACTAAAGTCAAACTGTGGCTGTGCTACTCTTGTTTGTAACACTTCAGTGTAATGGTCCTTATCATTTAGGGAGTGGCTCAGAAAAACCTGTATACCTACATTGAAATCAACATTTTATTCCATTTCTGAGATCTGGAGACCATCCTTAAGTGTACCTGCCAGTGAACTACTTGTAAGGACTCTTGTTATAAAGACCCATTTATGTTCACTAAATTGAAAAATATCACATACTGGAATTCACAATTTTATGAAGTTTACCCCCCACCAGACATTACCAGCTAGGTTAATCAACTATGATTGCATAATAAATCACCCTCAAGTGCAATGACTTAGAATTAAGATTTATTTATTTATCTGTGAGTTAGGTGGGATAGCTTTGGGGTGTGGTTGGCTTTGGATTGAGGCTGAGCATTGGATCCAGATCCACTCTATGTGTCACTTATACTTTCTAGAACAAAAACTATCCTTGGGGCTTTATCTCTCTTTTTCTTTTTTTTAATTTATTTATTTGACAGAGATCACAAGTAGGCAGAGAAACAGGCAGAGAGAGAGGAGGAAGCAGGCTCCAAGCCGAGCAGAGAGCCCGATGTGGGGCTCGATCCCAGGACCCTGGGATCATAACCTGAGCGGAAGGCAGAGGCTTTAACCCACTGAGCCACCCAGGTGCCCCGGGGCTTTATCTCTTCTGTCAGTTCTATTGCATAAGGCAAATAAGGCAAGCCAAATGTGTAAGCACATCTAAACCCTCAGCTTGAATCACATCTGATCATGTTCCATGTGGCAAAGAAAATCCCATGGCTGAATCCCAAGTCCAAGATCTGGGCCGAGAAATATGCTCAGACACAAGACAGAAGGAGAGGTATTTAAACTTTACTTCAACATATCACAGAAGCTTTATATATTTACTAACTCCTTTAATGCTTGATGACCACTAGTAATAAACATTATTTTGACCACAGTGAGGACTTTGAATTAATAATTATGGTAATTTCTTATAGTAATAATAATGTATATTAACATTTTAAGGTGATTTTAGCATGTTTCTAGCTAGCACCATTATGTTATTTGTATGTATCACATTATTCAAAGTGATAGTTCTTTTTCCTCAGATATGTCCCATATTTCTCATGTTTTGTTTATTGTTTTATTTACTTAGTATATTTTCTTTCCATTTTTATTACTTTCAAAACTTACCAACATTTTATGATTTATTGCAAATGTCATCTTTTCTCTGAAGTCTATTCTGTTTTTAACTAATGAAATCGACCCATGTGGAAACTTCACAGCACTTTAAAAAAACGAATTCATAACATTTCGATTCTGACTCAGCTGACTTAGGTTCCTATTCTCCCTCCCTATTCTAAGAATGAAGCTCACTGAGGGTAGTACACCTGTCATGTTCTTCGTTTCTTCTGCTAGACCTTAGCAACAATGCATGCTGGGCATTGTCTGCTTCAGTCCGTTACAGGCAGCATGCTGGTAGGAATCTCAAGTCCCTTTCCTTCATTTCTGTGTGACTTTGAAAAAGTCACATAACCTCTCAGTGCCTCATTTGCTCCAGCTGTAAAAATCAGAAGAACAGTGCTTATTGTCAGGCTAGCTAATGATTCAGAGGCATTGTTAAGGATTAATGAGATAGAATAAAGCTCTCTGAGTCCTCTAAAGAAGGGTGTAATAGAGGAACAAATGAGTTGTTATTATCTATTAGTACCACCTTGCATAAAATTCTCCCCAACCCTGAAAATAAATTAGATGATTTTTGCAGAACAATTAACTCTTTCGGTCCATTAGGCAATGCACTAGCACATTAAATTTAATAGTAAGATCTTACATATTCCATTTACAAAGTCCTTTCATAAATACGTTATCTAATTTCACCTTCACAAAAATTTTATGGAATGAACAGAGCAAGTATTATTATCTAAAAGCTACATGTGAGGAAACTGAGGCTCAGGAATATTAAGTGTCTGTGCAAGCTGAACAATTGATAAATGATAAAGTCAAAACTTGAAATCATCGTTATGAACCTAAGGTCAGATCCCCTCCCACTTTATTACACAAGAGTAAATACAACTATTAATACAATGTATAAATACATTCTGCATTGTCAGTAATACCAGAAATAAAAATAGAAAGAACCTATAAACATTACCTTTGTTCAAAGTTCAACTTTGAAAAAGGTAAAATGAATGGATTCAAATAATGTCAGTGGTAAATTAAAATAGTAGTTCCAATTCCACAATCCATTAATTCATCTAGCGGCATTTCTTGCCTTGCTACGATGTCTAGGCACACTGAGGATAATGGGGCTTCTGCTTCTGAGAGCTAACATTCTAGTGGAGGCAAAGAGAGAATAAACATGTAATGAATAAGTAACTGATCTCACAGCATGAAAAACTAAGTAATAAAAATCAAAAGGTGTCGGTATGGACAACTATGCAGGTATTTTAGACATGCTTGTCAGGGAGACTCCCTGAAGAGGTCAGATTTGAGCTGCACCTTGAATAGTGAGGGGTTTGCCATGGGAAGATGCAGGACGTTAAAGGATAAAAGAGTGCAGTGGCCCAGGGACAGGAAAGAACGTGGCCTTGAAAAGAGTGTGAGAGTTCAGGCTGGGAAAAACTAAAAATCAGTCTAATGAAAAAAAAAAAAGTGTGTAGCCCTATTGGTCTGAACCTAAACTGACAAAGAATAAATAACAAAGTTACAAAGTTCTTTATTACCTTCCTTGCTCGTACAACATACAATGAAGAAAAATACGAAAATTCGTAATTCCCAGTATCAATAAAATTATTATTAAAGATTTCAAACGAATTATTAAATATTGTTTTTGTAAGCTATGTATTTGTAAAAATAAACAATATGGCTCAGACTCTCCCAGCAAAGAACATTCATACCAGGAATTATAATGTCTTTGACAAAAGAAACAAATTTCTATTTTCTATTCCTGTAGGTAAGACATTATTACCCCCCCAAAAAAAAGTCTCACTGGAAGGACAAAAAGGGACAATAATATATGTATTTTTCTTATTTAAAAAAAATAAAATATATTTTAACTATTTCATTTTTTCTATTTCCTGATTTTAATTACATAATTAAACTTACATTTATACAGAGACCTAAAGAATACTTACTTAATGTTATCTCTAAATTATTTAATAGAATCAACACAAACCCTATTAAAACTCCATCAGCTTTTTTAAAGAGCTGACTCTAATTTTATATGGCAATGCAAAGGCCCTAGAATAGCTTCAACAATCTTGAAAAAGAGTAAGTTGGAGGATATACACTACCTGATTTTAAGACTACAGCAATGAAAACGAAGTGTATTGGTATAAAGATAAATAAACTAATACATCAAGGAACAGAAGTAGTTCAGAAACAGACATACATATATAGTCAAATGGTTTTCAACCAAGGTGTGAAGTTAATTCAATAGAGAAAGATAAGTCTTCCCCGCCCTTTTTTTCAAATATTGCCATATCAACTGAATATTTAATATGTAAAAAAATAACCTTCATCTCTATTTCATGTACAAAAATTAATTTGAGGTGGGTTATAGATCTAAGTATAAAAACCAAAATTATAAGGAACAAAACACAGGAAACTTCCTGCAAACGTGAGGTAGAAAAACATTTTCTGACAGGGTATAAAATGAACTAACTATAAAAGATAAAAATGGATCAGCTTGTCTTTGTCAAAATGAAGTAGTTATAGTATCAGAAAACACTGTTATTATAATAAATAAGCAAGCCACAAATTAAAGCACAAAAATTAGCAAAACATATCAATAAAAATCAAGAAAAAGACTCAACAATGGAGAACAAAACTGATGGTTACCAGAGGGAAGGAGGATAGATTAAATAGGTGATGTGAATAAGGAGTGCACTTGTAATAAGCACCAGGTGTTGAATCACTATATTGTACATCTGAAACTAATATTATATTATGTGTTAGCTAACTGGAATTTAAATAAAAATAAAAATAAATAAATAAAAGCAAATGGGAATGAGGTACCTGGGTGGCTCAGTCAGATAAGGGGCTGCTTTTAGCTCAAGTCATGATCTCAGGGTCCTGGGATCAAGCCCCACATTGGGCTCCCTGCTCAGTGGGGAGTCTCCTTCTCCCTCTCTCTTTACCCCTCCCCCTCCTCCTGTGCTTGATGTCCCTTTCTTTTTTTTTTTTTTTTTAAGATTTTATCTATTTATTTAACAGAGAGAGATCCCAAGTAGGCAGAGCAGCAGGCAGAGAGAGCAGGGGGGGAAGCAGGCTCCCTGCTGAACACAGAGCCCAATGCATGGCTCGATCCCAGGACCCTGAGATGACTTGAACCAAAGGCAGAGGCTTAACCTACTGAGCCACCCAGGCACCAGAGGAAGCTGGTTCTTTGCCTACACTGAGTAGAGAGGTTGTCGATTCCCACTGCTGCAACCTGTCACATACACACAGACGTTCATCTATTCTACTCATAACCTGCCTAGAAGAGTCATCTCAGTAACATTTCACTTGTCACTCTCACCAAGCAGACTGTGTTTTTTTTATCTTGGTACTTTCAATGGCCCTAGATAATAGGAGCTCAATAAATATCTAAACAAATCCCATAATGAAATGAAATAACGGAAGAATTTGTGTAGGGTTCCTCCAACATCTTAATGAAAAAAAATGTTTAAAAGAGTTTAGGACAATTACAAACACACATATTCACACACAGACATTGTTCTGCAGATAGACAAATTCAAAAATCACAGAAAGTTACATAGAAGTCAACAGTTCTCAGAAAAGACCTCCCTCTACATTATAAAATCACCTGTTCTGTTTGTATTTTCTTTTTTTTTAAAGATTTTATTTATTTGACAGGCAGAGATCACAGTAGGCAGAGAGGCAGGTGGGGGCGGGGGGAGGCAGGCTCCCTGCTGAGCAGAGAGCCCGATGCGGGGCTCGATCTCAGGACCCTGGGATCATGACCTGAGCTGAAGCTGAAGGCAGAGGCTTATAACCCACTGAGCCACCCAGGTGCCCCTGTATTTTATTTCTTAAACTTGATAAAGACGCTTTATCACAGAAGAAAAGGGACAAGCACTACAGATTAACTGTGGTAAAAGGCTGAGGGGGACATAAGTACCTTAGTCTCAAAAATCAGCAAACGATCTTTTGCCTCCATTTTGTTGAGGCTGGCAGAGTGTTTTATTCAGTTTTATTACAGAAAGACTGCCATGGTCTACAAAAAGAGCTAATCGGGGAATTTGTTATCTCTCAGCCTTTGATATGTTTCGTGGAAAAAATGATTTCTTTCCCTCAGAGAAAAATAATAATAAAAGCAGCTTTTACACATCAACTTTTCACAACGCGAAGATGCTTCCAACTTTACAGAATGGTTAGATGAACAATTAAATACTCTACTTCCCAAACCAAAACATCATCACTAGGCAGATATACATTTATTCCAAGAAAATTTTGTAAGCCTACATTTTGTACTTTTGAAGAGTTTCTGTGTTTGACTAGAAGTGCTGTAGAGTCCAGTATGAAAAAATATCACATATTCATGTAAAAGAATCATTTTTTTCCTCACATAAATTTGGCATTTTGGAATTGTTCTCATGAATATTTGTGGGAGTTGTAAGGGTCTCAGACATAGCACTTTAGAAAATTATGGAAAGTTAAAGCTGGTAGGAGCCATGAATATACTCATAATTAAAGCCACCACTGTACTTCCAGATGGGGAACTGATGTTCAAAAAGTTAAGCAGCCCACTAGAAGACACCAAAAAAGAACTGGTATGATATTTCTTGGATTTTATATCAACAAATGAACTAAGTGAATCCATTTCTGGTCACTCATCTGGTCTTGATTACATTACTCCTGTGGGACATTCCTTATATGATATCTGAATATAGGCATTCTCTCTCTGTGTCTTTTGTTTTTTAAGTTATAAACGTAAGTAAGAAAACAAGGTCTCTTCTTACTTAAATGCCTTTCATTCTCTCTTTCAAATTATGAAAGACCCATAAGAAAAGGATTGAACTCATGCTCTATTTGAAGCTCTATGCTAGGTCTTGATAACTGTGCATCTGGATTTGACATAATTTTCACACCGTATTATCACCTATTTCTCTTATCCCCATCATTTAGAATTGTACTTACACAAATAAACCAAGCCCATACAGTGTCTCTGGGCTGTGAAGATTACTCCTCCCTGTAGGTCCACTCTTGGTACCCTCCCTGAGAAAAATCCTTGATTAAAAATCTCCTTGATTAAGGAAAAATCCTTTATTAAGGTCCTGGGATAGGAGTCATTTGAGAGATTGCACTACCCTTTTAAATTTATGCAAAAAAAAAAATCAATTTGGTGCTTCAAGTTTGTTTCTAATGAGTATTTTATTATTGAAATAACACACAATGTTATGTTAATTTCAGGTGTACAAAATTGATTTGACAACTCCATATGTTACTCAATGCTCACCACAGTAAATGTAGTCAACATAAAACATTATTACAATGTTACTGACTGTATTCCTTTTGCTGTACTTTTCTTATCTATGACTCACTTATTTTGTAACTGAAACTTTGTACCAGTTAATCACTTCATTTTGCCTATGCCCCACTCACTTCCCCTCTGGTAACCACTGGTATATTCTCTGTATTTAAAGGTCTGTTCTTGGGGCGCCTGGGTGGCTCAGTGGGTTAAAGTCTCTGCCTTCGGCTCAGGTCATGATTCCAGGGTCCTGGGATTGAGCCCCACATTGGGTTCTCTGCATCCTGGGATTGAGCCCCACATCGGGCTCTCTGCTCTGTGGGGAGCCTGCTTCCCCCTCTCTCTCTGTCTCTGTCTGCCTCTCTGCCTACTTGTGATCTCTGTCTGTCAAATAAATAAATTAAATAAATAAAGGTCTGTTCTTTTGTTTTTTAGATCCACATATAAGTAAAATCATAAGGTATTTGTCTTTCTCCATCAGACTTATTTCACTTAGTGTAATACATTCTAGGTTCATCCATGTTTTTACAAATGGTAAGACCTGATTCTTTTTTTTTTAAGATTTTATTTAAATTCAAGTTAGTTAACATATATTGTATTAGTAGTTTCGGGGATAGAATTTAGCGATTCATCACTTGCCTCTAACATCCAGTGCTAATTATAGCAAGTGCCTTCCTTAATGCCCATCACCCATTTACCCTACTCCCCCACTTCCTGCCCCTCCAGCAACCCTGTTTGTTCCCTATAGTTAAGAATCTCTTACAGTTTTTCTCCCTGTTTTAATCTTATTTTACTTTTCCTTCCCTTTCCTCAGGGACCTCATGGGACCTCAGCCACAGCAATACCTTACTAGACACACTTTCAGAGGCAAGGGAAGCAAAAGCAAAAATGAACTATTGTTATTTCATCAAGATTAATAGCTTCTCAGGGGCCCCTGGGTGGCTCAGTGGGTTAAGCCTCTGCCTTTGGCTCAGTCCTGGTCCCAGGACCCTACTATGGAGCCCAGCCTCTTGCTCTCTGCTCAGTGGGCAGCCTGCTCCCTCACCCCCTCTCTCTCTGCCTACCTCTCTGCCTATTTGTGATCTCTCTCAAATAAATAAATTTTTACAAAAGTTTTTTTAAAAAAGATTAAAAGCTTCTGTATAGCAAAGGAAGCAATCAACCAAACTAAAAGGCAACCTACAGAATGGGAGAAGATATTTGCAAATGACATGATCTGATAAAGGGTAGTATCCAAAATCAATAAAGAAATTATCAAACTCAACACGCCAAAAACAAAAAATGCAGTTAAGGAATGGGCAGAAGACATGAAACAGAGATGTCTCCAAAGAAGACATACAAATGGCTAATAGACACATGGAAAAGATCATTCTTTTTTATGGCTGAGTAATACTTCATTGTGTGCATATATAACTTCTTTATTCGTTCATTTGTTGATGGACACTAAGGTTACTCCTATATCTTGACTATTATAAATAATGGTACAATAGACATAGGGGTTCTTACATCTTTTCAAATCAGTGTTTTTAGTTTCTTTGGGTAAATACCCAATAGTGGAATTACTGGGTCATACTGTATTTCCATTTTTACTTTTTTGAAGGAACTGCCATACTTTTTCTACAGTGGCTTCACCAATTTACATTTCCACCAGAAGTCCACAAGAGTTCCTTTTCTCCACATTCTCAGCAATACTTATTTCTTGTCTTTTGAAATTAGCTTTTCTGACAAGTGTAGGTTATACTTCATTGTGCTTTTAATTTGCATTTCCCTGATGATGAGTGAGGCTGAACATCATTTAATGTGTCTAGTAGCTATGTGGATGTATTCTTTGGAAATTAATATTGTTAAAATGTCCATGTAACCCAAAGCAATCTACAGATCCAGTGAAACCCCTACCAAATTTTCAATGGCATTTTTCACAAAGCTAGAACAAATAATTCTAAAATTTGAGCCAAAATAGCCAAAACAATCTTGAGAAAGACTAATAAAGCTGGAAGAACCACAATCCCAGATTTTTAGATATGCCATAAAGCTACAGTAATCAAAACAGTATGGTACAAAGACACATAGATTAAGAGAACAGAATAGAGAGCTCAGAAATAAACCCATATCTATACAGTCAATTAACCTAAAAAAAAAAAAGGAGGCTACATATAGTGGGGAAAAGACAGTCTTTTCAATAGATAGTGCTAGGAAAACTGGACAGCCACATGCAAAAACATGAATCTGCACCACTTTCTGACACCATACATAAAAATATACTCAAACTGGATTAAAGATCTAAATGTGGCAACCCCCCCCC
>RCUC01097760.1:0-14567 GCA_003697995.1 Taxidea taxus jeffersonii | reverse complement strand
GGCCCTGGGCCACCTCCTTGCCACCCCTGGCCTAGGGTGGGTGGCTGGGCCCTCACCTCGCCCTCGGCCCTGCTGTTCTCTCGGATCGCTCTGATCCAGCCCAGCATGTCATCCCGGTCCTCAGCCTGAAAGAGATATTCACAGAAGTCAGCGGTGGTCAGCCGGAACACGTGCCTCCTCTTGGTCTCGCTGTAGGAGATGTCCACCAGGCAGGAGCCGATGCAGACGGGCGCCGCCTCGTCCTCACCTGCGACGGCCGCCGCAGCCCCTGCCGCCGCCGGCCCGGGCTCCCGCCGCTCCTTGCTCAGCGAGAGGGAGCGCGCCCGCAGCGCGGCGTACACCCGCTTCCACTGGCGCAGGCCGCCGCCCGCTTTCTGCAGGGAGAGACAGGGAGAGGGGGAGGGGGAGAGACGGGAGTGGGGAGGGTGTGAGAGGCCCGGCCAGCCCGCTCCGCCCCCACAGCCCGAGGAAGAGAGAGGAGAGCTGCGGCAGCCACAGAAGTGGTGTCCCAGCCCCGGCACACCCCTCTCCTGCCCAGCCCCTTCCCTGCCTGGATAGCCCCACCCATCATTTTCGGTGCAACCCCCACCTCGAGGGTCCCCAACCTTCCTTTCAATACTAGCATCTTTCAATAACATCAGGGGCATCCGCCAGCAGTGCCCCACAGAAGCAGCTGCCCAGCGGGGCCCACCCTAGGAAAATGCTTGTAAACCTTTCCTAGCCCACACACTGCCCCTGCACAGCCAAACAGGTCAAGAATCATCCACGGGCACCTGCTCTCCCTGCTTTTCCACCTCTGGCTCAAGGCTCTACTCAGTATCCTGGCTGCCTGGGCCCCCCCACCCCCCGTGCCACTAAAGCCAGTGGCAGCTTCTCTGTCCTTCCCAGCCCTTTCCTTAATGCCTCCAAGACATGTGGCCTGGCCTGCCGCTCCTTCCTTCTCTAAACCCTCTCTTGTCGTCAAGGACCCCATCAGTGCGCACTGCCAGCCAACTCGGGCCTCATCCCCGGCCCCTGCCTCTGCTTCACCCAGGGTCCCAGTTTTTCCTCCCGATCCCAATGGCTCCTTCTGGGTCTCCTCCACTGGTTTCCTTCCCCCCAACAGCCTCTCACCAATGGTTCCTGACAGGGGCGAATGGTGCCCAGGGGACATCTGTCTGGAGACATTTTCAGTTGTCACACCTGGGGAAGTCCTATGGCACCCAGTGGGTAGAGGCCAAGGACTCTGCTGTTCACGCCCCGATGTCCAAGATAGCCCCCCACAACTAAGAATCATCCAACCCCCATGTAACCAGAGTTGAGGCTGAGAACCTGCCCTAAAGAAGGGGGGCTCCAGAACTTTCTCTTGGGTTTCCCTGTCCCTGCACGCCTTTCCCATGATATCATCCATGCCTGTGGCTTTAAAGCCTGTCTGCTGATGGTGATTCCCAAATTCCCAAATGTATCCCTGGTCTGGCATCCCTCCTTCCCCCACCACAATCTTGCACCTCCCTGTTCAGTGTCCCCACTTGCTGTCCCCTAGATGCTCTGCATACTCCCTGCTCCCCATGGGCCACTTCCGTTTTGTCATCAAACTTACTCTCCACAGCACTCCTCCCCCAACTTCTCCAGCTCAGTAAATCCACCCAGATGCCCAGAAACCTGGGAGTTGCCCTTGACCCCTCCCTTTTCCTCACCCTTGACATCCAATCCATCAGAAGGGCACAGCTGTTCTGCTTCCGAATACCACCTGTCTCCATCTTTCCTGCTACCTACACCACCTTGTCCACACCACCAACCCCTCTTGCCTGCACAACTACACAAACCTTCCTAGTCCCCACCCTCGCCTCCGATAATCCACTCTCCACCCAACGTGGGGCTTGAACCCATGACCCTCAGACCAAGAGTTGCACACTTGACCGCCTGAGCCAAACAGGCACCCCTTCAGCTGTCATTTTTTTTTTAAAGATTTTATTTACTTATTTGAGAGAGAGAGAGTGAGAGAACACGAGAGGGGGGAGGGTTGGAGGGAGAAGTAGACTCCCCACTGAGCATGGAGCCCGACATGGGGCTCTATCCCAGGACCCCAAGATCATGACCTGAGCCAAAGGCAGATGCTTAACCAAAGGAGGCCCCCAAGTGTCCCTGCAGCCACCATTCGGAAATGGGAATGAGATCCCGCCTCTCCCCTGCTCAGCACCCTATCCTGGGCTCCTGCCACCCACTGCAATCAAATCTGAGAACTTCCGTGATGCGTCCCTCCCTCTCCGAACTCGACTTCTCCACCGGCTTCTTTCTCACTGTGTCAGGACACAGGAGCCTTCTCTAGTGAGCAAGCCAAACGTTTCCTTTCTTGGGGCCCTTGCTTATGCTGTTCCTTCTGCCTGGAGCCCCTTCTCTCGCTTCTCTGTGTGGCCTCCCTCTCGCCCATTAGGTCTGAACTCAAATGTTAAGCATATCATCTCCTCAGCAAGGCCTTCACAGACCCTGTTTTTCTTTTTTTTTTTTTTTTTAAGATTTTATTTACTTGACAGACAGATCACAAGTAGGCAGAGAGGCAGGCAGAGAGAGGGGAGAAAGCAGGCACCCTGCTGAGCAGAGAGCCCAATGTGGGGCTCGATCCCAGGACCCTAGGATCATGACCTGAGCCGAAAGCAGAGGCTTTAACCCACTGAGCCACCCAGGCGCCCGGAGACCCTGTTTTTCTAAAGGCTGATCCCTGTTACCTACAAACATAAAGGCCATCCCGTTACCCAGTTCATTTTCCCGGGGTGCTTACTGCAACTCCCCATTACGAGGGATGTGGATCTCTCCAATAAGCGGTAAGCTCCTGGGGGCGGGGAGCTTGTCCCTCCTCTCCTGTTCACATTCAAGAGCCTGGAGCGCCCACAGGCGCAGGGTAAGAGCTTCTCAAAAGTCACCGAATAAACGAATTAATCATCCTCGGAGCACGCTGAAGGCAGGGGCTCCATCTCCCCCATCGGACCAAGGGCTCCTCCCTTCCTTGGGCTGCTGGTCTGCCCACTCACTCCTCTTCACCCACCACGGGCCTCTGCCCTCCAAACAAACCAGGTAAGGAGTTTCCATGGCAGTGACACAGCCCCATCTGGCCACGAGCCCTGCCCACCACCACAGAACTGCTGGTCCCAGACAGGATCGTCGGAGCAGGAGATGGCATGGCCCTCCCGGGGATTTTTTTTTTTTTTTTAAATCAGAGTGAGGTAGTGGCAAGGGGACCCTTTGAGACCGAACTAGCTGGGTGACCTTGGACAAGTCAAGTCCCTTCCCGTGGCATCAGTGTCCCCTATTGGTAAAATAAAAAGTGCACTAGCTGGTCTCCAAGGTTATGTCCAGCTCATGCGCTGGGTCTGTGACTGCAGGGACCTGTGACACCTGTTACCCCTTGCCTGACACAATGGCCTCTGAAAGAGGCTGGGGGCTGGATGGAGGTCACCCAAGAGATGCTGGATTTGCTAGAGCAGACAACAGCCGGCTGGCCATCGGTTCCCCAGGCAGACTAATGGCCTGCGGCTGACTTGAAGACCCCTCCTAACTCCCAGGTCACAGCAGCAAGGGGACAGGGTGCTGGCGGAGCCAGGAGTGGAAGGCCCTGTCCTCTAGAACTGATCAGTGAGCAGGAAGGGGCCAGCTCCCCTCCCTGCCCAGGAGACACTGTGCTGGGCCTGCCGGGGGCCATCCAGAGCTGGGGCCGGGCTACCTGGCGGCCAGGAGTCAGTCATTCTCCCCAGGCCCTCCGAGGGGCTCCAACTTTGGGCTGGAAGGGTTTGTCCACCCTGGCTCCCCTTCGTCAGCCCGCACAGCTGGTCCCTGCTTCCCTCCTAGGCGACCCCTCACCAAACTTACCCCTCCAGGGCCCTGGGGCTCGGGGGAAGGCCCCATCACCCCCACAGCCATCAGCTGCCTCCTCTGTCCTCTCTCATCTCCTGGCCATCAGCAAGCCCAAGCCATCCCTTCTGCAATCTCTCCAAATTGTCCCTCCCCATCGGCCTCATGCCAGGACCTTGGTCAGGGCCCCCACTCTGGCTCACTGGACAACAGCAAAGCCATTGTCTTCTCCTGTCACGGGCATGACCCTTGCCTCCTAGGCTCACATACCTCCCACCCCCATTGGAACCCCTGCAAAGGCTTGCCGTGGGGAGGGTGAGGTCCTGCGAGCAGGCGTCAGACTCTCCACCTCGACTCCCCCCTCTTGGTGTGGCTCACAGCCACCTAGCACACCCTCTGTCCTCTCCATGAAACACCCAGAACCTTGACCGCAAATCAGGAGCTTACCGTGAACTCTGTCATTACCACAGACTGGACAAGGGCAGTGCTGAATGCCTGCCCTGCCTGGCCTACCCAGCTCACTTCCCCTCACACCAGCCCAGGGTACAGAATAACCCTGTTCCTATCATACAGATTGGAAAAGTGAGGCACAGAGGTGATAGGGGCTGTCCAAAGCCTGATGCTGGCCATGAGTGGCCAGGCAGGAGCTCCAAGTCTGTATGACTTCCTCAGGTACAAGACCCCTAGAAGGCAGGACGGAAAATTCCAACCACAGCAGAAGACGAGCTCCCTGGGCCAGGCCCCGGGTATGCTTTTGCTCAGGTTACCTCGTTTAATCCTTAGCAATGGGGGTGTGTGTGCTAGGGGTTATTGTTAGCTCTATTTACAGATGAGGAAACTGAGTCATGGACAGCTGAGTCATCCAAGCTGCCCCCAGCAAGGCATGTTGCTGTCAAGGGCCAAGCCCAGCTTTATGCTAACCACTCTGCTCACTTCTGCCTGGGCTGCGTCTCCTCCTTCCTCCTGGGCCACAACCTGGCCTGGCATGGCCTTCCCACCTGGAGGACCGAGGGGCCCCGCCCTCTCATGTCAGGATCCTGTTTGTCTCCCCTTGCCACCCTCAGGCCCAGCCATTTTCATCGCTCACCTGGATTGCTTCAGTGGCTCTTACTCGGTCTTCTTGCCTTGGCTCGGCCCCTCTCTAATTCATTCCCCAGGAAGCTGAGTCAAAGGGGCCCCCAAGCTTTCAGTGGCCCTCAGGATAGAGACTAAAATTGCTCCTTGTCCTGCAAGACCCCTGAAAAGACTAACTTTTGCCTTCTTTGGGGGCCTCAGCTCCCCTAAGAGAATCGCCCTGGCCTTGCTCCCTTCCCTCCCCTGAGCCCCCGTGTCCATCTTTGGGGTGATCCGCTAACCAAGGCTCACTGTGGGATGGTTCTGTCCGAATTTCAGGCACGCTGACCAGACCCCTTGCACCACAGAGCCCATCTCTCTGATTAACCTCCTTTTCATAAGTTCTTTAGGTCCTCCAGGAAGTTCTTCCTGACCTCTAATCTCCACCCCTCATACTACAGCCTTGGCTGGCCCTCTCTGGCTCCAGAGGCTGTGGGGCGGGTGCAGAAGCTGGAGAGTTCTGCTGGAGACAGCTTCTGTCCACCTCTACCTCACCCCGGCAAGCACCTTACCTTCCCCTTCTTGGTGAGGACCTGCTTATAATACAACCAGCCTTCTCTCCTGATGTCGCTGAAGGTGGCGTCCGAGAGGTCAGAGGTCGAATGGCGCTTGGAAGGAGCATCTGCGTCTTCGGAAGTGCCCCAGCTATCCAAGGACTGCAGCGAGACAACGGAGGGCAACTTAGGGGGGCTCCCACGGTGCCAGCATGCCAGGAGCCCCATGGGCCTGGCGCAGCCCCGCAGGCTGCCGTGCTGTGTGGCCTCAGTGGCCCTGCTTGCCCTCTCTGGTCCACTGCACTGAAGTCACGGGATGCATGCACTGAGGAAGCCAGAAAGGAAGAAAGGCCATGACCTGCCGACCCCATGCCTCCCCACGCTAGAAAAGCCAATCTGGAGTCATTTTATAGACTCAAAGAAACTAAGGAAACAGAGGAAGTGATTGTGTCTACATGGAGTTAAATAAACAGGAAGTAGAAACATCAACAGAGGCTGAGTTCGTGGAGCAGGTAGTCATGTCCATCAAGGAGTTAAACAGAGGAAGTGATAGTGTCAACATGACTCCAGCAACAGAAGTGACAGGTCAAGGGAGAGTTAAGTAAGCAGAGGAAGTGATAAGGAGTAAAGCAGGTGACAATGGCCTCAAGGTGTCAAATGAACCTAAGATCCCAGATCCCGAGGGTTTGAAATCAAATGGATCTTCTGGTCTGTCCCTAATCACAAAGAGGGAGGGCCATCTCAGAATTGAGCCCCTGCTTGACCCCACGTGTGGAGCCTGGGAACTCCAGCCCTGTCCTTTGCTCTCAATCCTGGGTGCCCCTCCTTGCCCGTGTCCCCTATCCCCTGAAGATGCTGCATACATAATGCCCGATGCCACCTGGTGCAGCTTTAGGTCCCCATGGGAAGCAAGCAGGCCAAGTGAGATCCCTGTCCTCACAGAGCTTACATTCTCGCTGGGACCCAGGCAAGAAAGGGGAGGGATGCATAAACCATGTCACCGGAGGACCGCTGAGGAGAAAAACCTAGGAGCTGGAGGGAGGCATGACACGACGGGGATAAAAGCTAAACCCTCAGAAAAACCTGAAGAAAGTAACCAAGTGAGTCATGGGGCTATGGAGAGGAGTGTGTGGAAAGGGTGTTCCAGATGGGGGATTGGCAAGGGCCACAGCCTCACGTGGGAGGGCGTGGGTGTCTCTAAGTGACGACAGACGCCACACGAGGGGCATCGGGCCCAGATGAGGAAGGGGAGACGGGAGCTGGAAGAGACCATGTCTGGTCACTGGGCTCCGCGGCTGAGGCAGCAGTCACTCCCCAGCCCCCCAACACTGTCGCCCGTGCGTGCCCTCACCACTCACCCCATCAGTGAAGAAGCTCCGCAGCATCCGCAGGCTGGGGACTCGGTTTGGCAGGCGCCTGGGTGTGAGAACGGAGTGTGAGGGATGTGGGGGGCACAGCTAGGACTTTCCCCCCCAAATCCCAAGGCTCCAGAGCCTTCCAGGGAGGGAGCTCATTGCCCTTGTGTGTAAGGGAACCCCAGAGGGGGTGGTGGTGCTGACCCCCAGGTGGGATGGCCACGGCCCGTCCTCACCTCAGAGCCCTGCCCTCCTCCCGGAAGGTGTTGAGCCCGTCGTCGCAGGACTTGGAGCGCTCTGTGGTGATGGCGAGCAGGTAGGAGGAGCGGCGGCCGGCCTTGATGCTGCCTGCAAAGCCGCCCACAGTGGGCCACAGGGTCAGCAGGGCAGCGGGGTAGGGGGCTCCCGGAGCCCTCCCGTTTGGGCTGGGCCAGGAGGCGACTCTGCCCAGGGGGCCCTGGGGGTAGCAGAAGCCAGCAGGAAGACGCCAGACACTAGGCAGTGGTAGCCCAGCAGAGATTCCCACCCCCCGCCCGAGAACAGACAGCAAGGGAGAGGATGGGGCTGGGGTTCAGGGAGCACTCACTGCAGTCCTGGGAGTAATGGCGGCCAAGGGCAAAGGTGAAGGTTGGGGAAGAGGGGCTCGTGCCCAGGACAGGGGCTGAATTCATGGCACTGGAGACCACGGCGGAGGCGGGGACATGCTTGGCTTGGAGATCAATGCTGGGGCTGGTGGGTTCATCTGCAAGCAGAGGGAGTGGTGGGTAAAGGTGGCTCAAAGCTGAACCTGCCCACCCCATCCCCAGGCTCACCTCCAGGCCCAGCCCACACCCCTAAGGCTCAAGTCCTCCAAGGCCCTGCTAGTAATATGCCCGTGGCCAAGGGCCTCCCCACCCCCCAGACTGTGAGCTCAGCCCCTGCCTCCCAGGTGGGGTGGTTCTTTACACTGAGGTGTGACCCAGGCCGGAGACCGAGCCACCCTCCCTAGACTGGGCTCCTAGACTAGGAGTCTCTTAAGGATAAAGACAGTTTCCCTCCATCAGTTGGAGGATCCTTGAAGACAGGTGCTATGTTTCTCCCTCAGACTGGGGGTAGTTTGAAAATAAAGGCTTTACATCTTGCCCCAGACCAGGAACTTTACTAAGGCTGTGTCTGCCTGCTTAGACCAAAGGCCAGCCAGGGAAGGCCAGGGCTAGGTCTCCTCTCCCTGGTCTGGCCCTTCTCCCTCACTCCCGTGAACTCGCACAGGGTGAGCTCGGCAGGCTCAGCTCCAGGGACCATCTCTCGGCTCCTGGCTCCCAGTCTCATGATCTTGCGTCTGGTCCTTCTCTCAAGCCCCTAGATTTAGCCCGTCCTGCACCCTCATGGACAATGGAGTGGTTCCAGGCCCACTTTCATTCCTGATATGGAAGTGAGGCACAACCCTCTAGCGAGGCCAGAAACCTGGGAATCAGCTGGCCTCTCCACTCTTGCCTCTCCCTTATCCAACATCTGTTCCCCAGGCAGCAAACCTTCAGCGTCCCCTCTGCTCTAAGGATAAAGTCCAAATTCCCCAGGGACTGACATGGCCCTTCTGGCCCCATTCTGATGACCTGGAAGGGCACCCAGCCTCTCTCACTTCAGAGTCTTGGCACAGTCTATTCTCGCCCAGAACATTCCTCCCTAAACTCCTTCTCATCCTTCAAGTCTCAGCCCTAATCTCCTTTCTCCAAGATTCTCTCCTTGGCGACCACGCCCCAACCTAGGCCATATCACTCTTCTCTGTTTCTTAGAGCTCCCTATTCTCCCACCACACACACACACACACCCCATGGGGTTGTTCTTGTCCCACCGTCTGATCACCTGTCCCTGCTGGGGGACCACACACTCCAGGAGAGCACGGAGCCGAGCACAGTGCCTGACAGAAGTATTTGTTGGATGGAAGGAACGAAGAGTGGAAGGAACAAAGGAAGGGTAGAAGAAAGAAAGGATGGAGGGATGGGAGGGAGAAATGAATGAACAAACAAAGAGAGGGAGGAGAAAGAAAGGGAGCAGGAAAGAAGCAAACTGATGAATGAGTGGGCGAGTTGGTGAGTGGGGGGGTGGATGGGCAGACAAAAGGGAGGGAGGGAGAGAAGGAAGGACAGACAGAAGGAAAGAAAAACAGAGAGCTAAAGAGAAGGGGGGAGAAGGAAGAATGGGAGGGAGGGAGGAAAGATAGCTGAAGGACAAATGAACAGAAGAAAGGATGACAGAAATGACAGAAGGACGCAAGAGAGCACAGAAGGATGGATGGATGGATGGACGAATGGACAGACAGAAACAGACCAGTCCCATCAGCACTCAACCCAGAGTTCCGCCCGCGGTGACAGGTGGGTGGGGTACAGCCGGGCACAGACGACCAAGTCTCCCAAGACAGCCACCTGCACCATCACTCACCAATGAAGGGAATGGAAGCCAGAGAATCTTCAGTGGTGGCCAAAGGCGCCACCTTCCTGCCCAGGCGTTCTACTCGCCCGCTGGTCTCTGGCTCTGGGGACTCTTCACCAAACCCAAGGTTCATCTGTCTTGCAGGGGGCAGCTGGACCTTGCGGCCTGTGGGAGGCTTCTGCCTCAGGATCACCTCATCGCGACGATCCTCGGTGGGAGGCTCCAGGGCCCGGGTGCTGGGTTCTGGGCGGACAACCCTGGGCGGTTCGGAGGCCTCCGGTGGGAACGATGCTGGGGACTGAGCCAAGCTGAAGGTGGGCAGCCCCCCAAAGGGTGAGTCCCGGAAAGACAGTGCGTGCAGAAGGCCAGTCCGGCGCTGGAACGATGGACTGTAGCTCCGGTATCCAATGTACCCAATGTCGTCCAGGCCTTGGAGGCCAGGCGAGGGCTGGGCCTGGGGCGCGGGAAGGTCCCTGGAGGAGCAGGCAGAGGTGCGGGCCGACGGACGCTGGGAAGCCCAGCCACAGCGTTCAAAACGGGGTGACACCAGTGCTCCCGGCCCCAGTGCCTCAGCGGAGCGGGTGGCCCGGCTCAGGTAGTCATCAGAGCGAGCCCGGTGCCAGCCTTCCTGACCCAGCTGGCTCAAGGCACCCTGGGAGGTGGAGCAGGGCCATGGGCGGTGGGCAGTCACGTCCTCCAACCTGTCCTGGGAGGCACTGCGGGCCCGGGGGGGCATGGCAGGGCATCGTCTCTCCCCCGCCCTGCGGGGTACCTGGTTTGACAGCCAGTGTGACAAGGCCTGCTGGCATTCCAGTCTGCTGGGGAGCACCCGGCTGCCAGGCTCGGGGAAGGCACGGGGCATCCGGGGCTCCGAGGGGAGGCGGGGGAAGGCACCAGGGCTGGGGCGGGGCTGGCTCATCCCCAAGGAAGGGTTGTCCAGGTGGGTGCGGGTGGCAGAAGGGACACGGGGCCCCGGGTCACTCCAGGCAGCAGGACTCCGGGGGTCACTGGGAGGCGCTGAGAGGGGCTCAGGCACCATATTGGCCCAGGCAGAGACCCGGGCTGGTGGGGCGTAAGTCTTGCGATGGTAGCAGATTGGGGGTGGCTCTGGGATGCTCCGGGCCTCTCCAGAATACGGCTCGTTCCCCTTCAGGTAGGCATCCTGGGAGTAGGCCTGGTAGGAGACACAGAGGCAGGTGAACAGGGTGGGACGAGTCCCACAGGGCAGAACTATAGTAGCCCTGGGAGGTCAGGACCCTGGAGAAGGGGACTGAGGGAAAGGACCAAGCCCTGAGTGGGTTGGAGAGGGGGGGCATGCTCCAAAGAGAGTCGGGGGAAGGGAGGAAGAGAACAAAGAAATTAGAGGCCTTTGAGAGTCTCACACACACACATACACACACACACACACACAGTCTCTCTCTCTCTCTCTCACTGGAGAAATAGACAGGATTTCTCTAAGACTTATGACAAGGACTGCCTTTAGCCACAAACATTCCAACATCTGTTTTCTGGGGTCCTCCCCCCCATGCTGGCCTCAGCCGCCTCCCTGCTTCCTTACATCCAACAGTGCCCACGGTCCCTCTGTGGCAGAGCTGGAAAACCCCATCAGAGACCAGCCAAGGTGGCCGGAGACGAGAGGGAAACCGACTAAGGGGTGTGTCCGCAGTGGGGTGGGCTGGGGATGGGCAGGGGCTGGGAAAGCCCGGCTGTCCCTCCATCCCCTGGACAGGGAACTAGGGCCTGGCTCCTGGGCCAGCAGAGTGAGGAGAAACTTGCCCACCTCTTGCTCACTCTGGGCCAGACTTGGGGGAGGGGCCAGACTGCTGAAGGGGCCTTGGGCCACCTTCTGCCACCCCAGGCCTGGAATCTGGCACTGGGAGCTGAGGCTGACGCTGCATTGCTGAGGAGGGACAGGGCCCGCGCCCAGGCCCAGCCAAAAAAGGAGGCAGCCCCCAGGGACAGCGGCCTTGTGGCCCTGGCCTAGCCTGGCCCTTGATGGGTGCCGGGGCGGGGGCAAGGGGGGGTGGTGTGTGGAGGGGGCTATCGCGGGGTGAAGTATCAAAGGCTGGGAGGGTGAAACACACGGACACACTCACACACGGGCACCCGCGTGCGTGTGCCACACCACAAGGAGATACCGGAAAATACACACCCAAAGACACACACACAGAGCGAAACACAATGAGACACAGACACAACAAATAACTCTATCTCCGGTGCCAGGCACACACATCATGTGATGAGGACAAGTTAGACCACACCTCCCCACACACACTCAGCCCCCTTCGGACCCACACACCCAGCCGGGGACACTCACGTACCTCTCCCTCCTGCCATCCTGCCGGCTCCCGGGGCTCCTCGCATCAGGGCGGTGGCGGCAGCATCTCGGCCAGCCTCCGCCCTCCCCCCTGCTCGGGGCTAACCCCCACCGACCTCAGCGTCAGCCCAGCCTCCGTCCCCCCCACCCCCAGTCTGCCCTTCCTGTGGCCACCCTCGGCCCCCACCGGCTCGCTCTCTCTCTCTCCCTCTCAGGGCCAGCGGGAGGAGGAGAAGGGAGGGGAAGATGGGTGTGGAGGGGCCTCGCTGCGTCGGCGGTGGCGTCAGCAGCTGCCGCGGCCCCATTGGCCTCCAGCCTTGGCTCCCAACCACAGGAATGCCTGGGCCCCACCCTCTGGCTGGCCTAGGATGGGGTGGGGGGCCGGCAGAGGGCCCCAGATGCTGACATCTGGGGCTGCCTGCCCGCCTGAACTCAAACCTCTTGCTAGCACAGCTCAAGGCGGCCCCTCTCCCCACCCCAGCCCTCCTCTGCCCTGGCAGGGAGAGATCCTGGGGAGCCCTTCACTCCCGCAGGGCTCAGCCTGGGGCAAGTGTACCCGCATGCAGGGCCTTTGAGACTTGCGGGGAGCCATCCACCTCTCTGGGCCTCCAGACTTATCTCCCTTTCCCCAGGAAGGACAGGGGACAATCCAGGTCAGAGGGTGGAGGTTCCCAGAGGGGCATGGTGCCAAGCATGGCACTGTGATTACAGGGATTATGCGAGCACATCCAGGGCCGAGGCCAGCCTGGTGGCTCCCAGGGCCTTCTGGGTTTGGCCTTCGGCCTTCCCCCAGGGGGCAGTGACCTTGAGGGCAAGCAAGCTGGCATCTGGCTTAGGCCCATGAGATCAGGAAACTGGACACTGGGCAGAAAAGACTGGCCTGGGCTCTGGGCCAGGATTGGGGTCAGGGTGCCCAGAGAGACGGCCTGTGTGTGTGTGTGTGTGTGTGTGTGTGTGTGTATGTGTGTGTGTATGTGTGTGTGTGTGTGTGCAGACAAGGACACATGTTAGTGCAGGGTACCCTGCATGCAGTCTGGGCGCCTGCTCTGTGTGTGGCAGCCCAGGGCCGGGTTCTAGGTGTTGCTGAAGTGCCCTCCGGGGGAGGGGCACTTGGCCTGTGCACCCCGAGAGTGTCAATTTGGGTGACGAGGCTGGCAAACCAGGCCAGAGCACACCGTGGTGTCTGTGGGCACACGTTCTGTGACCATGGCAAGCCTCTGTGATGTCAAGGAGTGTGCATGTGGTGGTAAGTTGGGGTACACATGCTGTGACACCCCGAAGTATGTTGTGCTGGTGTGACGTTTGTGTCCCAGGAGGCTTGAGGAGGTGTGGGGTTGTGGCCGTGTGTGTGGCACCGCACAGGCCTGGGGCGGTATGTGACTGTGCTCGGGGAGCAGGATGAAGGGTGGGCACCATGGTGTTTGTGTTGTGTGGCTGTGTATCTATCGTGTTGTGTGTGTGCAGTGAGTGGTGCATGGCATGTTACGCGAACAGCAGCCCTTGAAGGTGAGGTGGTGTGTACGTGTGTGTGCCTGTGTGTGGGGACATAGCTACAGGAGACAAGTTCACATGGGGCCAGGCAGGGAAGGGGTGTGGAGAACAGGCTCCTGGGAGCCGATGAGAACGTGCCAGTCTGGCAGGGCCCGCTGGGCCACCCTCCTTTCAGATACCCTGGCAGGAATCTGGCCTGCCAAGGCCAGCGCCTCCCCCTTCCCAGCACAGAGAGCAGCCCTGAATGAAGCAACAACCAGCCCCAGCCCCGGGATGGGCCTGGCAGCCCCGATTGGGCAATGCCAGGCTGGGGCTGCCCCCGAAACTCTAATCTGCCTCCCAAAAGGTCCAATGCACAAGGCAGGCCCAAGGAGAAGGGACGTATCGTGCCCCCAGGCCCCAGGGGCCCTCCACCTCAGACAGCAGGACTGGACTCACCAGCTGGAGGATGTCCTCATCCTTGGGCATGATGGAGAGCTCCAGAGTATCATCGCTACAGAGACAGGGCAGGGGGTCAGGCCAGGCGGAGGCAACAGGGTCTGGGAGAACAGGGATCCTGGTCGCCAGGACACCCACCCCACTCCCTCGGGGGTCAAGGCGGTGGGATGCAGGGACTCCCAGAGCGGGCTGGGAGCTATTACAGGAGAAGGGAGGCAGGGGGCGCTCACCTATTCTGGATCAGAGCTATGACCTGGGAGTAGGTCTTTCCAATGACGCTCTCCCCATTCACCTTCACCAGCCGGTCTCCTGGAGAAAAGGGGCAGGGTCGCAGTGTGAGTAGGCCAAGGGGTGGCCTGGATCTGAGAATCCCATCCTGACTGGAGGGTAGGGAGAAGAGACCCAGGGAAGTATAAGAAACTGGGAAATCCTGGGGCGCCTGGGTGGCTCAGTGGGTTAAAGCCTCTGCCTTTGGCTCAGGTCATGATCCCAGGGTCCTGGGATCAAGCCCTGCATTGGCGAGCCTGCTTCCTCCTCTCTCTCTCTCTGCCTGCCTCTCTGCCTACTTGTGATCTCTCTGTCAAATAAACAAGTAATATCTTTAAAAAGAAAAAAAAAAAAAAAAGAAAGAAACTGGGAAATCCAGACAGCTCACCTGTGCGCAGGCCCGCTCTGTGGGCAGGGCCGTCATCCTTCACATTCTTGACAAAGATGGTATCCATGGGCTCCAGTCGGTGGTGCCGGGGGGAGGGTCCTGGTGGGCATCAGCCAGGTTAGCTGGGGGGGGGAGCTGCTGAAGGTCACACCCATGCACAGCTACACACACAGGGGACACACACTCAGAAGGATCACACCCATATGGACACAGATGTGGACCTGTACGTTCACAGAGACGGGGATGCACAGGTGGGTGGTGGGGGAAGACCAGAGGACACACCCCTGGGAGAACAAAAACCCACATGGAGGAAAACCTACACGGACACACAGGGTCACTCCTTAAATGCCCCACGCACCCCAGCACTGTGCCAGAAAGCAGACTAATAAGGACGGACAGATGGACAGACGGACGTGGGCCTTGCCCTCCTGGAGCTCCCTGGCCAGCGGGGCAGAACGTCCACACCCACA
>RCUC01097759.1:0-54440 GCA_003697995.1 Taxidea taxus jeffersonii | reverse complement strand
GGAGCCCGATGTGGGACTCGATCCCAGGAGGCTGGGATCATGACCTGAGCCGAAGGCAGCCGCTTAACCAACTGAGCCACCCAGGCGTCCCCGCATTTCAAATTCTTAATGTCCAAATCTGTAATTATCATGCCTCTCAAAACTTCTTTTGTATTCTACATCTTGGTGAAAGAACACCACTACAATTCATTTGCCTACGGTGGATATGTGGACTACATGCTTACTATCTGCTTTCCCCTTGCTTCTTTTTTTCTTTAAAGATTTATTTATTTTGAGAGACACAGAGAGAGAGAGAGAGAGAGAGAGAGAGAGAGAGAATGAATCTCAAGCAGACTCCATTCTCAGCATGGAACCTAGTGTGGGGCTTGATCTGACCACCCTGAGAGATCATGACCCGAGCCGAAACCAAGAGTCAGACGAATCAACTGTGCCACTCAGGTGCCCCTCCCCTGCTTATGTCCATTTAACCACTGAGTCTATTTTGCCCCCTAAATTTCTCTTTAATTTAGCTCAAGTTCTGCTACTACTGCTCTAGTTTAGGTCTTCATCATTTGTGACCTGAAATACTGTAAAACCTTGTAAGTAAACCCTTAATATTAGGTCAGTGAGGACTGAATGAAATAATATAGGTATTAAGTGTTAGCACAGACCTTGGCACATAAGTGCCCAGTGAATTGTAGCGATGGTCCTATTCTTCCTAAAGCCACATATGAAACATACGGCCCATATGACTAATGACATTCACATGTGCAACTTGCTCTTGAGGGAACACATCAGACTGAGAGAACCCTCACTTCCGACTTTGTGTGTATTCACTGTACCATATAATGCTTATCTCAAGTCTTAACTGGACAAATTTGCAGAAGTTATCAGTAATAACATATTTATAAGAAAGGCTGTGAGTTAGATCCAATTTTTTGTGCTCTATTTTTTTTTATTTATAAAATATTTTATTTATTTATCTGTGAGAGAGAGTGAGAGCATGAGAGGGGAGAAGGTCAGAGGGAGAAGCAGACTCCCCATGGAGCTGGGAGCCTGATGCGGGACTCAATCCGGGGACTCCGGGACCACGACCTGAGCCGAAGGCAGTCGCCTAACCAACTGAGCCACCCAGGCGCCCTTTGTGTTCTATTTTTTATCTCATCCTCACCTTTCTCTTTCATTCAAAAAAACATACTGGAATCAGGTCAATGAGAACCAAATTATTGAAATTAAAGCAAGTTAAGGTTTTCTCTATAATTTATTTAAAAAGGAGGCAATGGGTAAGCTCTGATACTTTACACAGTGACATTATTTAATATGTCTCACAACTGATCATGACAATGTCTGGCAGACTCCAGAGATAAGAATTACTGCTCTATAGAAAAAACTTGAAAAGGAAACTCTGATCATTACAACGCTTAATACTTTTCAGCAGTTCTCCAATACCTATAATAAACCTGAAACCCTGAGCATAATCTGCAAAGCCTTTTATAATCTGGGCTCATCAGCTACCTTCTCACGTGTACCCCCTACTAGTCACAACAAACTGTGCACAGCAACCTGGAAGCATTCTGCCATTTTCAGGCTGGCCTGACCACAAATAGCATGTGCTGCTCCCTCAGCCTGGGATGGAATACATCCTTCTGCTCCCTAAAGCTGCCAGGAAAATCCCTTCACTGCTTCTGGAAAGCTTTCTTGGAAATCTTTCTGACTGAGCACCATCTGTAAACTTCTTTAACAGAAAAAAATGTACCACTGTAATAGCACACGTGACACTGTGCTGTATACTTTTGGCCATCTCCCAACTAGACCATGAGCTTCCTGAGATCAGGAATTCTATCTCAGTCACATCTTTGATCCCTGGACCTTCACATTTTAAGCATGCTGTAAGTGTTGAACACATGATTAAAAAGAAATCCCAGAAAAAAAAGGAATCATCTGGTTTAAGAAATAATTGTTTTAAAAAAGGGAAAGGCTAATACTTCATTTTAAATCAGTTATAAAGCCAAGTATCATCTATGCAGACATTAAATTAGTTAACAGAGGCTTCATCTCTATGCCAAAAGAATCAACCTACATTTTTGACATACTCTATTTACTTATGCGATCATCTTAAATCAGGCTTCCACCTCTAAGAGAAATCAGCAAGTTTACCAGTATGTATCTTCTTTATCTCCTCTATGTTTTTCTTATTCAGAAGTGGAAAACTGCTCTTCTTTTTCTAATTTTTAAAATTTTCACTCTTGATTTTAAAAGAGGATTTTCTATGAATAAAGCAAAACTAGAGCAGAGTTAGAAAGCAAGTCTGCCAGAGTATGGCAGATCTTCCAGGGAGAAAGGCTTTTCAAATGGATTTCAAGCAGATACTATAAAACCATACTACTGTTTATTGTGAAAAAGATGAGACCCTTTTCTATATAATATGAACCAAAAATAGAACATGGTACAGTTATTCTAGGGAATAAGGGCTTTGGGACCAACTGCTTAGTTCAAAGCATCCACATGCTCCTGGTATGTAACTATGGACAAATTCACACAAAAATTCTAGCCTTGGTTTTCTTCTGTGAAATGGGGATACCACCACCTAGTTTACAGGGTTTGGAAGAGGATTAAATGGGATGATTTAGGTGAGGTGCAGTATGAGGCACAAAAAACACACACAAATCATGAAGATTACCACCATTATCATCATTCTTCTTCTTCTTTAAAAATTTTATTTGTTAGAGTGAAAGAGAGAGAGCACAGTTAGGCAGAGTGGCAGGCAGAGGCAGAGGGAGAAGCAGGCTCCCCTTGGAGCAAGAAGCTGGATGTAGGACTCAATCCCAGGATACTGGGATCATGACCTGAGCTGAAGGCAGCCGCTCAACTGACCCACCTGGGCATCCCATCATTCTTCTTCTTACTATTATTTTGGTTAACAGGTTTATATTTTTTTCTTCCAAATTTTTATTTAAATTCTAGTTCATTAACATACAGTGTAATATTGGTTTCAGGAGTAGAATTCAGGATTTATCACTTACATATAATACCCAGTGTTCACCACAACAAATGCACTCCTTAATACCCACCACCCAACTAGCCCATCCCCCAACCATCCCTCCATCAACCCTGAGTTTGTTCTCTATCATTAAGAGTCTCTTATATTGTGGAAAGAGCCGAGATGCCCTCCAACAGATGAATGGATAAAGAAGATGTGGTCCACATATACAGTGGAGTATTACTCAGCCATCAGAAAGGATGAATACTCAACTTTTCCATCAACATGGATGGAACTGGTGGAGATTATGCTAAGCAAAATAAGTCAAGCAGAGAAAGTCAATCATCATATGGTTTCACTTATTTGTGGAACATAAGGAATAGCATGGAGGACATTAGGAGAAGGAAGGGAAAAATGAAGGCGGGAAATCAGAGGGGGAGACAAAGCATGAGAGACTATGGACTCCAGGAAAGAAACTGAGGGTTTCAGAGGGGAGGGGGATCAGGGATGGTTCAGCTTGGTGATGGGTAGTAAGGAGGGCACGTATTAATGGAGCACTGGGTGATATATGCAAACAATGAATCATGGAAAACTACGTCAAAAACTAATGATGTACTGTACGGTAACTAACATAACAACAAAAAAAGAGTCTCTTATACCACCATTATTATTCATCATGCTTGTCAGTAAGCAGTTTTAGATATATAGATAATAAAGCCAAACTAATACCTTCTGGGAAACAAAATAATTGGTCCATTTTTGAGTTCAAGTTATTTGGTAACATCACTTCAAAATAATACTTTATAAACAAAAGTTTATAACTGATTATTTTTTCTCACCAGGGATTATGAGAAATTATTTTCTCAAAAGCTTGTAATAGGAAGGCATACTTACCTTTGCTGTGTCCGAAACAGAATTCCAGTAACCACCACTGAGTGAGAACTTTCCGCTGCCTATCCGTGCTAATATTTCCTCTGGTGTATCATCAGGGCCATTTGCAAATGGAGTGTAACTAATTTATAATGAAATTAAAATGTTAATGAATGAAATTTCTTTTTGGTTGGTAATCTTCACATTTATTTGCAATGTTCAAGAGTACTCCAGTTAATTTAATTAATGTAATATTTTATTAAAATTTCCTAAAGTGAAACATATCAACATCATGAAGCATCACAAAGCACCAGGTCAAGGTATAAGCTATGAAATATTAATTAGACTTAATGTATGATAATATAAATATTTTAAGATATGACACAGTAGAATAGACTATTTAAAAATAGTGTATGTTTACAACATAAGAGTACAAAAGAGGTATGGAAAAATCAAGTTAAGACCTTTAGACATTAACAAATGGTACACTAAACAAAGTCAATAATGATACAGTTATAAATGTGGTACATATACATTTATAGAGAGATATATACACACACAGGATTATATTATTAGATAACATGAGAAAACATGAAAAGAAAGATATCACAATAGAGAGATTAAAAAAATAGAACAAAATATTGATGAATAAATGCTAATTACAACATATGGTCCACTCACCCAGTAAGCATTGTATAGAGGAGGACACCAAGACTCCATATATCACAAGCAGCATCATAGCCTTGTCGTTTTAAAACCTAGAAAAAGCAAAAATTAGTATTAACACACTACTGTTTAGAGAATTGAATAGGCTGTGAACTGTACTATTTTCTAAATCAATGTATTTAAGAAAAACCTCAACAGAACATGATTAACAAGCAATGCAATATATTAATACTATTCTATAACATTCTACAACTAATAATTCATTCATATATATATGAATATATATTTACATATATATATTTGATTTTGGTATTTGAATTAGCATTTGTTGAGTGATGCTATGGCATATAGAGGACTATAAAATAAGATGAAATTAAGTTTCTTTTTCTCCCCCCTGCTTCCCTCTAAGTTTCTTGTTTAAATGAATTTATATTCATTTTTGTATGAGGCTGCAGAAGTGGTTACATAAAACATTACTTTCAGGAATATATACAAAAGTACAAATAATATAATGCAAAATTATACTTTTACATATCAAAAATATGATTCACTCGAGCATTTAGTAATCACCAACTATTATCCAGCATGAAGAGTGATAAATACAAAACACTCTTGTTTCCTCAAGAAAATTAGAATACAGCAGGGGAAATAAACATACATATAGTTAAGATGAGGAAACAATTCATTCATTTTTTAAAAAAATTTTATTTATTTATTTTGACAGAGAGAGATCACAAGTAGGCAGAGGCAGGCAGAGAGAGAAGGGGAAGCAGGCTCCCCGCTGAGCAGAGAGCCTGATGTGGGGCCCGATTCCAGGACCCTGAGACCATGACCTGAGCTGAAGGCAGAGGCTTTAACCCACTGAGCCACCCAGGCACCCCTAATTTTTGTTTTTAAAGATTTATTTATTTATTTTAGAATGAGAGGGAGAGCGAGAGCAAGAACTGGGGGCGGGGGCTTGGGAGGGAGAGAGAATCTCAAGCAGACTGCCCACTGAACATGGAGCCTGATGTGAGACTTGATCCTATGACCTTGAGAAAATGACCTGAACTGAAGTCAAGAGTCAGACGCTTAACCGGTATCCAGGTGCCCCCAAACAATTCATTTTTTTAAAAGATTTTATTTATTTATTTGACAGACAGAGATCACAAGTAGGCAGAGAGGCAGGCAGAGAGAGAGGAAGGAAAGCAGGCTCCCTGCCGAGCAGAGAGCCCAATGTGGGGCTCGATCCCAGGACTCTGGGATCATGACTTGAGCTGAAGGCAAAGGCTTTAACCCACTGAGCCACCCAGGTGCCCCCAAACAATTAATTTTTGATATGGGGAGAGAAGGAAGACTACGGGGCAGCCTGCTGGTACTGGGCCTATAAGTAAGAATTCAGGAAGCAAAGGGAGGAGGTGGAGGACAGAAGAGGACACTCAAAGGGCAGAGGCAAGAGAGTAGAGCATGCTTAAAGACAGCCAAGGATTCAGTGTGGCCAGATGTCCAGGTAGGGGATACCAGAGAGAACGAAGAAGGGCTTTTACAAATATCTTAAGGATTTAAAATGTTCTTCCTGTAAGCAATCTGTGGTCACTGAAACATTAAACAGGGAAATAAAATAGATAGACGTGTATACCAAAAGGATAACTCCAGGTATAGAGGAAATGCTGGCAAGAAGACAGACTGGAAACAAGGCCATCTGATCGGATGCAATTTGTAGGAAACTAAGTGAAAGGCTATGAGGAACCGCACTAAGGCAGGACATGGAAAGGAAAAGATGTCATGATAAAACAGGAAGGACTTAGTAGAGATGGGATGTATGGGTAAGGGAAAAGGGGTCTAAATTATTCAGGAATCAGAATGGAAAGGGTTTGGTGACTGGCAGGATGTAAAGAAATGATGGAGAAGGAGCATTTCAGGAGGACTTCCAAGTTTTAATTTGAATGACTAAGTGGTGAATCTCAGACAAAGAGTTAAAAGGTCAAGTCTAGGGAGAGTTTAATCATAGAAGATCTCCTGAAGAATATGAATTTAGAGGCTCTGAAGCAAAAAAAGGTCTTGAAGCAAAAAAAATTGAAACAAAAAACATTAGGTTTTGAAGCAAAAAACATTCCAACATGCCAAGGCAAAACAGCTACATGGCAATTTCCAGAAGCAGATTGCTTGTCTGAAGCAAGTAGCCCTCTTGAGGAATAATGAGATGGCTAGATGAAGTGACCATGCTTGGATATCAATATGTGTCAGAAGCTGTTGATATGTGGACAAAGAAGCAAAAAGTCTGTCCCTCATTAGTTCTAGTCCCACCAGGAGAACAGGTGCAAGTAGTCTTTTTAAAAGTATTATTTTATATCTCAGAAGTAACAAGATCACAAAAAGTATGGAAAATAGAGGGGGAAATGCAGCTCTACAATCCAGTGATAGATATCCTAACATTACCAACTTTTACCATTTTTTGGTGAAATATCTAATGGTAAAACAAAGACTTTGCAGCCATGTTGCCTGGGCTCAAATCTCAATCTGACCTCAAATGACATAACCTCTCATTGTGTACCTGGTTTCTTGTAAAATTCAAGTAAAAGGTCTCATTTCACATAAGAGAAAAAATTATTATATGTAAATGCTATTTGTGAGGATGAAATCAGCTAATCCATGTGACTGGCACATAAGCCCTATGTTAGGGTTAACTATTATTTTTCATTACATCGTTCAGTCACGTTTTTAAAAAAAAATTTCTTTATTTATTTGACACACAGAGAGAGAGATAGCGAGAGGGAATACAAGCAGGGGGAAGTGGGAGAGGGAGAAGCAGGCTTCCCGCTGAGCAGGGAGCCTGATTCAGGACTCAATCCAAGGACCGTGGGATTATGACCCAAGCAGAAGGCAGATGCTTAACGACAGTGCCACCCAGGTGGCCCCACAATTATATTTTTTTAACACGATGATAATAAAAAGGCATGAAATCTTGAGGGCAAAGCAGTGGACTTTAAGTCTTTTTTTAAGATTTTATTTATTTATTTGACAGACAGAGACCACAAGTAGGCAGAGAGGCAGGCAGGGTGGGGGCGGGGGAGCAGGCTCCCTGCCGAGGAGAGAGCCCGATGCGGGGCTCCATCCCAGGACCCCAGGACCATGACCTGAGCCGAAGGCAGAGGCTTTAACCCACTGAGCCACCCAGGCTCCCCAGCAGTGGACTTTAGATTTGCTACAATGGGGAACCAAAATTTCTTAGGAAAAGAAGCAACTTGATCAAAGCAGTGTTTGAAGACTTCAGTAACTCTACAGCTCTCTGTGGAATGATCACAGAAGGAGAGAGGGAGCAGGGTGCAGCTAGGCTGTGGCAGTCATTTGGGCTGTGGTGAAAGAAGCAGGGGCGAGGATGGCAGTTCTGTGAAAGGAAGAACCTCGAACTGGTTTTAGAAGATAACAGAGATGGTACCTAGTTATGTAGCTAAAGACAAGAAGAGACCATGATGTTTTAGCCTCAGAAATACAGGAAGATGGTGACAAAACCAGGAAATTAGAAGACTATTAGGAAAGGATGAGAATAAACTAGTTTCCATTTAATTCCATGTGCTCACAGGCCCCGAAGTGTCAGTGATAGCATACTGCTACAGATGTGTGATTATGTAGAAAGACAGAAGGCAGAGTGAAAAAAAAGGACTGTAGTGGACTAAGTAGTAGGGGACCGAAGACAGGATTTATTACCATCAGAAGAAAAAGAGCTGACATTTTAATTATTTGTTCAGTAGGTCTTCAATGAAACAACTATTAACCACTCTATATTAAACACACCAGGGGTGCCTGGGTGGCTCAGTCATCAAGCCGTCTGCCTTCCGCTGAGGTCATGATCCCAGAGTCCTGGGATCAAGCCCCACATCAGGCTCCCTGCTTGGCCGGCTCCTCCCTCTCCCACTTCCCCTGCTTCTGTTCCCTCTCTCACTGTATCTCTTTCTATCAAATAAATAAATAAAATCTTTAAAAAAATAAATAAACACAGCAAATGAATTTTTAAATATACTGAAATACTGGAAGCAAATAATTTCACAATTACCTCTGGTGCAACAAAATTTGCAGTATAACAAGGAGTCATAAGAAGACCGTTTTCTGCTCTTAGCTGTTTGGCAAAGCCAAAATCACAAATTCGAATAGATTCTGGATTGCCAGATTCATCCACATAAAGAATGTTGCTGGGTTTCAAGTCTCTGTGAACCACCTAATTGAAACACAAATTAAAGAGGTACATTAACAATACATTTCCATTATGGAAAACACTTTATTCACAAAATGTCAAGTGACGTACTTAACAAGACAAGTGCTGACCTTTAAATTATCTCATTTTAAAATGCTGATAATGTAAGTTTAACTCTCTAGCACAGAACTAGGGCAAGGACAGGAGGAAGAAAAAAACCAGTATGTACGTCCCTCCTCTTTGTCCAATTGCGTAGTCCAAGCTAGAATTAAGAACCTCTAGGATGGGGACGCCTGGGTGGCTCAGTTGGTTAAGCAGCTGCCTTCAGCTCAGGTCATGATCCCAGCGTCCTGGGATCGAGTCCCACATCTGGCTCCTTGCTTGGCAGGGAGCCTGCTTCTGCCTCTCTGTCTGCCTGTGCTCGTGCACTCTCTCTCTCTCTCTAACAAATAAATAAATAAATAAATAAAATCTTAAAAAAAAAAAAAGAAGCTCTAGGATGAAATGAATACATTCTACTTGTTAGCTTCTGAGAGCAAGGACAAACAAAGTAAGAATAATGTACTGAAAATAAATTCCTTAAGAAGCAAGCTCTTAATTTCCTTTTATAATTGAATACAACCCATGATTCTCTGGTTCTGCATCTAAACATGCAATGGACCCAGTTCTCAAGAGTCCAGAATGACCTAGCAAAAACGGTGATAGGTCTTCCAGGTCAGAGGACCTTGCTTACTTTTTCTTGGGAAGCATAAGAGTTTAATATAAACAAGTCAGGATTTCGAAGTATCACTTCAAGCTCAGTGGGAGAAATTTATGTAGAGGAATAACAGCAGAATAAGCTAGTAACAGTTATTCTCCATTAATGCATAAAGTATCATCAATCTGTAATTTTAGTTCAAACATTAAGAAAAGGTTAAAAAAAAGGAATAGGCAAAGGTGTGTGTGTATATATATATATATATATATATATATATATATATGCATATGTGTGTGTGTATATAAAATGTTAAAAAGACTTACCCCTTGTGCGTGAAGATATTCAACAGTTTTGGTTATAGTAAACAGGACAGCGCTGGCCTCTCTTTCAGAGAAAAACTTCTGTCTAAGAATTTTATCCAGCAATTCACCCCCTTTCATAAGTTCTGTCACTACATACACATATTTTCCATCATCATATACCTGTAAAATTCAACATCAAAATGTAAAAAATTATTTGAAGCTTTACATGTGCTCAGAATAAAGTTTAGCATATTCAAGAGAAATTAAAACTCATTTTATAGTCAAGGAAAATTTTACTTATCACAACCAATAGATGGTATAAAATCTGCAAACCATTTTATACATATAAGAAATTAAAATACGAATTTATTAGACTGGATGTCAGAAAAATAAGCTGTAATTTCCTTCTATGAAACATAACTCATGGCAATCAAAGTAACTATGGGCAACGTATATCAAAGGGCACTGAACTTTTTCTCTCAGGGTTTGTTTCTCTTGATCTTTCTATCTACCAATGACAGCAGGGATTGGTATAAAGACACATGCCTGGGGACACCTGGGTGGCTCAGTGGGTTAAGCCTCTGCCTTCGGCTCAGGTCATGATCCCAGGGTCCTGGGATCCAGTCCCGCATCGGGCTCTCTCTCTGCTCAGTGGGGAGCCTGCTTCCTCCTCTCTCTGCCTGCTTCTCTGCCTACTTGTAATCTCTGTCAAATAAATAAATAAAATAAAATCTTAAAAAAAAAAGACACATGCCTGTAACTTTCCTGGAACTCCTACAACTGTAGAACTGTATTTACATATGCAGTACAATGAATTATCCTGGTTTTGATCAAACTGAAAGACAAGTTGTGGCAAGAATTAGGTAGGAAGATTAAGTAGCAAAAATTCTATCTAACCACACAGAAGCATGCCGTTTACTCCTCATGTAGAAATAGCAAGCTACTTGTAATTTTGATTTGTACTCCAGGCAATCCCAAACTGAAATGACTCCTTCATTAAACTTCAGTTCCTTTTATTCCCCCTGACCACAGAGTTACTGCACACTTTTATTTAGTTCCATAAGAGGTACCATGTGCTGGGGCCCCCCAAATGGAGAAAACAAGGTACCCCTCCTCAATGTCTTTATTCTAGTAGAGAGAAAGATAGAAACAAGTGTTAAAAAGTTGGAGATGCTATAATAAAAGTCGGGAAAATTTTAGAGACTTTGGAATTTGAAATGAAGGAAGGACGAAAGATGTGAAAAACAGTGACAGCTTAGGGAGTTTGTAAGGCAAAGATGAAAATATTTTCAATACCTTCTTTTTAATTTACTTGGATTCTTGCAGGTTATATCAAAGAGTCACTTAAGTTACATAGCTTTACATTTAATCGGACTAAGCTAACATTCTCCTTCTAACAGTGAGCAGCAATAAATTAATCTGAGGAAATTAGGAGTTTTGGTTATGAAGAAGGGAGAGTAAACTTTGGAATTCACAAAATCTCAGAGGTGAAAGGCGAAAGGTACCTTAAAAGTCCTCTGGCTGAGCTGGCCACAGGACATGTCAGGTCTACAACCCAGATATAGCCTTTGAGCCTATGTAAGCACCATCAACAAGAGATTTAATGCTGTCTGGGGAGTTCACACCTTTTGCCAACAGCTCTGTTATGATAAAAACCACAGGTAGCAAGGAGAGGATACCTTACTTGTCTGGGATATGGTGATGCTCAGGACAGGCTTCCTGGAGGAAATAATGTTTTAGCAAAGTTTTAGATGCACGGTAGTCAGCCAGGCAAAGAAGGGAAGTGGTAGTATTAAATGAGGAAGCCATAAATTCAAAGACAGAACAGCATGAGAAAAAGAGGAAAGTTTAAAGATGCGCAAATAGTGCAGCATGGTTGGGGGATGGGGTGGGAGAGGAAGTGTGAAAACCACTGCAGACAGAGGAAGGCAAGGACCAGAGGTGAGGGGCTATGAACTGTAGGCAGAGGAGTAATGTGGTTACATACAAGTTTTGCTCTCTCTGGCAGTACTGTGGAAGACAGTCTGGGGAGTCCATGGAGCAAAAGGCTAGTCAATCCCTAATATTATTTAATACACAAATATTCCAATAAAGATATTAAAAGCAATGAAGTCAGTAACACTTTTCTTAAAGTGAAGGTATAAGTAACAACACAAACACGTTTTTTAAATTAACTTAAATTATGCTGTATATGTTGTCCTTCAATTTTTAAAAAACTTACTCTTTTTTTAAAAAGATTTTTATTTATTTATTTGACAGAGAGAGAGAGATCACAAGTAGGCAGAGAGAGAGTGGGAAGCAGGCTCCCTGCTGAGCAGAGAGCCCGATGCGGGCTCGATCCCAGGACCCTGGGATCATGACCTGAGCCGAAGGCAGAGGCTTTAACCCACTAAGCCACCCAGGCGCCCCTAAAACTTACTCTTATTAAGTTATTTGTCTACCACATTATATTTGAAAACATTCCAAATGTGAGCTGGACAATTGATTCCAATGATCGAAGTTTAAGAGTCTACTACTTACATCCTTTAGAGTAATGATGTTTGGATGCTGTCCATAACGAAGAAGAATTTCAATTTCTTCTGTTGGGTCTCTCTTGCTTTTATCAATAATCTAAAAGGCAAATATTTATCATAAAATCTCATGAACTATTATGGTCACAAATAGCTACAGACTTTAGGTATTATCTTATATAAATACTAGACATATGAGCCATTTATCAATCAGTTTTGGGTTTTTTTTAAAGATTTTATTTATTTATTAGAGAGAGAGAGAGGGAGCACAGGCAGAAAGAGAGGAAGGCAGAGGCAGAGGGAGGAGCAGGCTCCCTGCCAAGCAAGGAGCCCGATGTGGGACTCGATTCCAGGACGCTGGGATCATGACCTGAGCCGAAGGCAACCGCTTAACCAACTGAGCCACCCAGGCGTCCCTATCAATCAGTTTTATTCAAGTACTTGGCCAGACTGTCTAATCAAAGTTTGAAAGCCAGTCTAAGTTTAGGACTTTCTAAACAATCAAAAGCCTCAAGAAGAGGTACCAAGAACATATCCTTCTTCCCTCCTTGAATTTCTTTAAACCCTGGAAAATCAGTCAACTTCTAAGCCCAATCAATACAGATGATTAAGAACAAGGTGTATCTATAATACTACCACTAGCATCTGTTTATTGAATTAACTTTACTTCCTTTAATAAAATGCTTCAATGGAATAACCCATTAGTTGTAAGCTACTTATAAAAAATTAATTAACAGCTAAGTAGAACAAGCTTATTTTTGAAGCTAGGCAGAAAGCTAAGCAGAAAACCACACCTAGAATTTTACTTGGCTAGAGTTAAGTTTAATTATTATAATAAAGCCCTTTTAAAATACTAATGTAGCTTTCCAACCCTTTTATGTCAGCAGCTTCTTAAAAATATACCTCTTAATGTTTTAATCTGTTAAAGTAATATTATAATCTATTTTTTAAAGGACAAGTTTGGCTTTCATTTTGTCCAGAGGGTAATCTGAAACTAATTTTGTGACCTTCATATTTTCAATTTTTAAAAAGCTTAGTAATTAATGTATGCAATAAATACTTAAATGCTCCAGCAGTTGAAGAAAGAGCTTGCAACTCACAGTACAAGCCAAATCTGCTATCTGAAATAGATTTAGTTGTAAAACAGTTCTGTATGAGAACAGGGAATACAAGCATTAGGTGTACACTGTAATCAAATGCAAATGACAGAATTACCATAGCAAATTGTGGACTACCATAGCAAATGGATGATTAAGAGGAAACATATATGGAACAGACATCCTAATTCAGGGGAGATGATCCAGGACTAGTCTTTTGAAAACTAGAACACACTGGGAGGTATTATTCCCAGCAACATTCTCTTTGATCTGCTAATCTGAGCAGAGCTTATGTCACATTCAGACTTGTGTTTGTAGATCTTAGATTTGTAGTTATTTCAGTAGAATGAAGTTGTACTGGGATTGGTTTTATGAATCAAATTTAAGTCACAAGAATCCACAAATAGCTTGAAGATATTCTCAAGGTTTTGGTATACTGCCCAAGTTTTGGTATACTGCCTCTGGTTTCTGTAATTCAAAGGGGGCCTCAAGGCATTTCTGTTTTTCTTCTGATGCATTTATGGAGGCAAGATACCTCCTTAAACTGCCCATCATGTACATTACTCACCTTCTCTCCTTTCATGTAAGCAATCTGAAAATTCCTATGTACCCCAGATTTCACTATGAGCAATAGTAGGAGAAGAGCAAATTAACATGCATTTCTATGGTTCATCCTATATCTGATAGAAAGCCAGACACTGATAGTTTTTAAAACAATTACATCCAAGTTTAGAATAGTAATTATCATTTTTATGTAGGTGTGTGTCTTCCCAGATATGCTATGCATATATAAAACACATTTACTTTTATTTTTACACAGTGAAATCATATTAGATGACAGACAGATGGAAATAGGGAAATAATAACAATTAATGCCACTCTCCTACTAACTAAAAATGAACTACCCACACTTATTGACCAGTTCTAGGGTCTAAAATAAGTTGAAAGCTTTAGATATTACTTGAATTGCTTAATTAGGAGAGCAGTGACTACCATCTCAAGAAATGAAATGGCAGAGACTTGAATATAGTATTTTATCACTTACAACTACAGGTTTGTAACTCAAACTTTATCGTAGAGCCATGTGATTTGGTTTTTGGCTTAGAAAATTCTTACTGTCTTGACACCTGATGAAATTAAAACAGCTAATGATAACAAATTTTGTAACAATAGTGGTTTACTTTTATTGGTTCACAGATCCCTTTATATGTAAAGGACAGTATGAACATTTTTGCCAGAAAAATGTAAACACTTAAAATTTGGCATACAATCTTGAGGAATTCCCTGACAGACTACAAAATGGGGGACTTTTTAGGGTAAAAGGATGTTACTAAAAATCAGGTCAGATGTAAACCATACTAATAAACTGGAGGTATGCCTCCAGGTATGCCTTGCCTTTAGTGTACAGATGAATCTAGATGTACAGTGGTTCCAAATTAAGACCCCTGAGGGTTGCTAGGCAGATACTTAAATTTACCTTACCTTTAAAACAAAACAAAACAAAACAAAACAGGCACATTTACCAAAGAAGACATGTTTAATTTTAACTGGTACTGGCATGTGTGAATAATAACTGTTAGAGTTGCATTTTATATTTTGATTTAATTTTTTAAAGTAGGTTCCATGCTGGGTGTGGAGCCCAATGTGAGGTTTGAACTCATGAACCTGAGTTCAACACCTGAGCTGAAATCAGGAGTCAGATGCTCAACTGACTGAGCCACCCAGGCACCCCAGAGTTGCATTTTAAATCTGAGAAGATTTACCTTCACTGCAAATTCCATGTTTGTAGCTTTATGTATGCATCTCTTGCAAACAGAGTAGGAGCCAACTCCAATATCTTCCTTTACTTCATATCCATCGGTAAACTGAATGCTGTTTCTGTGCAACTGCTACAAACACAATTACAAATTGACAGTTTTATAATGACTATGTTTATAATGACTATGGTATAAATCATTATAGGGGAATCTGTTACCCATTATACATTGTTGATAACAACAAATATAAATGAATATAAGCAAAATAAAAATGAATCTTTACAGCATTTATTCTTCCACAACTGTGTTTTTTTTTTTAAAGATTTTATTTATTCATTTGACAGAGAGAGACACAGCAAGAGAGGGAACACAAGCAGGGGGAGTGCAAGAGGGAGAAGCAGGCCTCCCACTGAGCAGGGAGCCCAATTCGGGGCCCAATCCCAGGACCCTGGGATCATGACCTGAGCCGAAGGAAGCTGCTTAACCGACTGAGCCACCCAGGCACCCCCACACTCTGTGTATTTTAGAGATGTCTACCATAAAATGTATAGCAAGAAATAGACTTTTTAAAAAGTTCATGTTAAAAAGAAAAAATTAAAAATGTACAACAGAAAATGCAGTTACTCGAGAAGGGGTGGAAAGCCTTGCCTGTGACTGAGCCCTGTTCCATTCCCCAACTGGTGCTAGGTCTTTGAAGTACTTTTGCAAATAGGGAGAAGTTTGAAGCTTCTGGTACAGAAGAAAAAGATTTAGGAGAATTTAGAATTAGAACATCTGGATTCTTGTCTCAGAGGTCCCTCTGGCAATCCGTGCAACCCTGAACATGTGTTTTCTCAAAGGTTAATGGTGAATATTAAATAAAAATAATGTATTTGAAGATGATACCTATTATCATCATTGTGGACTACCAGTAGCCATGCCTTCCATTTCCACCCTCAAGTCAAAGTTTCAATACAACTTCTGCTAGCGAAGCTGTTAATGAGTAAAGACAAATAACACGTGGTAGGATGATGGCTAGCAAATTAGTAGTTTCATAAGCAGGCTAGGGGAAGTTGTGCTGTCCTTGGCTATACTGGAAGGAGACCTCCCCCGACCAATGCCTATGAACTGTGTATAGGTTAAAATTTGAAATCTGTAGAATATATGCTTGTGATTTCTATGTTAGGTACAGAAGTTGTAACTTGAAAACTTAATATACATCACATGCTTGCTATAGTAAAATGAACAAACTACTTCAACCATGAACTTTATCTAAAAACCAGTGTTTAGGGACGCCTGGGTGGCTCAGTTGGTTAAGCAGCTGCCTTCAGCTCAGGTCATGATCCCAGTGTCCTGGGATCAAGTCCCACATTGGGATCCTTGCTCGGCAGGGAGCCTGCTTCTCCCTCTGCCTCTGCCTGCCACTCTGCCTGCCTGTGCTCGCTCTCTCTCTCTGACAAATAAATTAAAAAATAAAATAAAATAAAAACCAGTGTTTAAACTGGTTTTCTAGAAAGTGGAAAGAAGGATGACTAACTCATGAAAAAAAATTTAGAGCAAAAGCAACTTCATCATCAAGCAAATTCAGGCACTAATTACTGCCCTAAAAACAATCAGTGCTTCAAAAGATGTATCTAGTTCCCTCTATGATTTGGAGGATGAATTAAATTTATCTTTCCATGATACTAGGATGGGAAGAAATAAATCTAATGGTTTGTACTACTTGTGTTCCTCTAATAACATTTATTAGTCCAGTTTCCTGTTACAAACACACAGACATCCGGAATCCTTCATCTGTGGTTTTTACCCTGGGTTCCAACTCTATAAACAGATGAGATAATGAGGTAGGGGACACCCTAAGATAGTACCTATAACCATTTCTTTTAAATAGTAATTGGGGCTCCAAAAGAACAAGGGCACAAAACTTGGAAAATATAAGACGAAAATTCAATATTATTTCTTTTATAAATAAAGTTTTATTGGCACACAGCCATGCTCATTTATTTAGCTATAGTCCATGGCTGCTTTTGTGCTACAATGACAGAGTTGAGTCGTAACAGAGATTACAAAGCCTCCAAAGCCTCAAATATTTATTAACTGGCCCTTTACAGACAAGTCTACTGAGCCCTGTTCCAAGCCATGAGGGAATCAGGAGACCTCAGTTCATCACAGCTGACCTGACTGAGGCAGAAGATGAAACAAGTTAGGGCTGATAAACATTATGAGGCATAGGAGAGGGTAGAGACAAGATGGTGACATGTATCTCTCAACTCTCTCTCTCTCTTTTTTAAAGATTTTATTTATTTATTTGAGAGAGAGTACAGAGTGAGGGAGAGCATGATCAGGAGGAAGGGCAGAGGGAGAGGGAGAAGCAGACTCCCCACTGAGCAGGGAGCCCGATGTGGTGCTCAATCCCAGGACCCCAAGATCATGACCTGAACCAAAGGCAGAGGCTTAACCAACTGAGCCACCCAGGCGACCCCTCCTCCCTTCAAGTCAGATAGGTATCCAGGACTCTGGAGCAGGCAATCTTTTTTTTTTTTTTTTTTGAAGATTTATGACCTGAGCTGAAAGCAAGAGTTGGATGCTTAACCAACTAAGTTACCCAGGCACAGTTTTTTTTTTAATCTTTTTAGAGGCATATGAAAGGAATTTTCAAGATCAATGATATAAAATCTATCTTAAGCCACCCACTTAAATCAGCAGATAAATCTAATTATTCACACAGTGAACTATATCTTATAACAGTTAAAATTTTAAATTATACATTCACTTACCTGCACAATTGAATGCACACCAACTGTCTGCATAGCTTGGCTTTCATCATCTGAGGTGATAGCAACAAAACTAAATCCCCGAAAAAGCTGATGTGCATTAGCACTAGGTGGAATGCCAGGTGAATCTGAAAAAAATAATATGGTACTAAGAAGGTAATACTCTGAAAGCTAATTAAAGGAAGAACTGTTGACAGTATGACCTTTCTCACTTATTCTGGAATTCCACTTCTTAGGCATCCAGGGCTTCCAGGATAACTCAGTGAAACACTCTATCAGCTTTGTCCTGATGGCTTACTGGTATCACAACTCTAACATCCTATCTCCTCTGAGCCCAGAAAATAGATAATTCATTGAGGAATATAATAAATCAATGAATTACTAGGCTAATGTTATTCTAAATTAGCACTGTCTCATAGAATTCCCTGTAGTGATGGAAATTTTCTTTATCTGTACTGTCTGATATGGTAGCCAGTAGCCACATGCAGCTCTTGGGCATCTGAAATGTGCTTTAGTGTGACTGAGAAACAAAATTTTAATTTATTTTTTTAAAGATTTTTAATTTATTTGACATAGAGAGAGAGATCACAAGTAGGCAGAGAGGCAGGCGGGGGGGGGGGGGAGCAGGCTCCCTGCTGAGCAGAGAGCCAGATGCGGGGCTTGATCCCAGGACCCTGAGATCATGACCCGAGCTGAAAGCAGAGGGTTAACCCTCTGAGCCACCCAGGCGCCCCGAGAAACAAAATTTTAATTAATTTAAATTGAAATAACCACATGTGACTACTGGCTACCATATTAAACAGTGCAACCCTACATGATAACCTAACAATGCTATGGCTCCTGGTGAGGGGGAAATATAAGATTCACCTACGGATAATTTAAGAGAAAGAAATTTGGTATGGTGGTCTCAATATATAACATCAGAATCTGGAAATCTAAACTACAAGTTAACATTTACTATATTTATATATATATAAGGAATAAAAGTAATTTCTGAGACAATCATGGTATGCAGTCCTTAGAACATATTTCATGTTATTCAATTATTTGTGTGGAAATCTCCTGGCATTAACAAAAATAGAAAAATACTTTAAAAATTTAATTACAAAAACAAACAAGACATAACAAATGTGCTATTCATAAATATAAACACACAAGTAAGCATACTAATATTTACAATTATACTATAAAGTCTAGGCACAAGGAAAAACCAAACAGGCAAATAAACTTAAAGTTCTTTTTTAACATCAGCTTGACATTCTCAGCAACAAATACTGTTTAGTGCATTCTAATATTTATTTATTTATTTTTTAGAGAGAGAGAGAGAGAAAGCGCGAGCTCAGGCAGACAGAGTGGTAGACAGAGGCAGAGGGAGAAGCAGGCTCCCTGCCAAGCAAGGAGCCCAATGTGGGACTCTATCCCAGGACTCTGGGATCATGACCTGAGCCGATGGCAGCGGCTTAACCAACTGAGCCACCCAGGCGTCCCTGTTTAGTGCATTTTAAATCAATGTGACAGTATTATACTGAAGAACTATGCTAAGAGAACCAATCTGGGTAAAATACAATACAGAAGTGCTCTCTTTTGAAATTTTTCCTTTATCAGGCCAAATTGTAATGAGAAAGCAAAGTAAAACATTACCATATATCATCAATTCTATGCATATCACTATTCATGTATTTGATAAAATTTTACGTATTAATCCAAATTCCTAAGACTGTCTTACCAAAATATAATAAAATCCATCAATGTTTAATATAAATTATGAGGATATTGACTGGGAAGCTTTATGGTGAGGTTTAAATGATGTACTCTATAGAAAATATATGCAAATACACTTTTTATTTATTTGCTTGTCATGATAAACCTGGGGTCTGGTACACATAAATGAGAGAGTACTAGAGTGCAGAACACACAATTACATGCATACATATACTAATTTAATGAAATACAGATTATCATTTCAAACATAACTTCTCTAGAAGAGTCATTGTTTATGCAATTTTAGGATAAAGCATGACACAGAATATGAATTATTCTGAAATGATCACACATCATGTAAAGTTTACATTTTGGATTTGAACTTCGCAAGTACTTCCAGAATTCTACCTAATATCAGAGTTTTTTTTTTTTTTAAAGATTTTATTTATTTATTTGTCAGAGAGAGGGAGAGAGAGTGAGTGAGCACAGGCAGACAGAGTTGCAGGCAGAGGCAGAGGGAGAAGCAGGCTCCCTGCCAAGCAAGGAGCCCGATGTGGGACTCGATCCCAGGACGCTGGGATCATGACCTGAGCCGAAGGCAGCCGCTTAACCAACTGAGCCACCCAGGCGTCCCTAATATCAGAGTTTTAAAGAGTACTATCTATACTGAAGAGTATTTCATGTAAAAATAGCTACAGATAAATAAACACACAACTAAAGAATTTTTTTCGCATAAAGAGTATCAAAGTTTAAGGCACAAACTAATTTGCTAAAAGATTTAACAAAGATCTTAACTGCTATAAAATGTTGTAAAGGAGTTACTAATTTTCTAGTTACTGCAACAGGGATATGGTAAGCAGGGCAGATATGAGGATAGGATTAGGAGTCATATATATATGTGTTACATTTAGGTTTTCACATTTTCTCCTTACCTTTGGGAGTTTTTGCAGTAAACTCAGGATCAAAATAGAACGTATCTTCAGGCCTGCCAGTTGCAGGTTTAAAAGGTGGATGAATTTCTCTTCTGTACAGTTTCTGGTGGAAAAAAAAGAGAGATTTAGACATGCATTAAATACAAAAAAATTCAAGCAAATTTTCATTGTATACTCACATTCCAGTCTATTGTTGAGAAAAATGAATGTCTTTTAATTTCCTCAACTCCATCTGGTCCTGCACCTATCAAAAATTAAATGGTTTAAAACTCTTGATTAAATGGTAATTTTATTTCAAGGAGGAATAATTTAGTGTTTGTTTTTAATATATGTCCTATTATGTCATAATTCTAGAACAAAAACAAATATCCACCTCCCCCCACTAAAAAATACCAAAGACCAACAAACATACAAAAGAAACAAATTAATTACAAATTTTACCTAATCTGTTTGCAGGATTTCGTTTGAAAAGCATTCGTAAAAGACTCTGGGCTTCAGGACTCAAAAACTGTGGCATCCCAAGCTTGGCTCTAAATAATAAATCCACATAATAACATTTTATTTTTTGGAAGTATTTGTATTCTATTTTAAAATTGTTTAATCCTTTTTATTTTGAGATAATTGTGGGTTTATACTAAGTCGTAAGAAATAATATAGATCCTTTGTACACTTAACCCAGTTTTCTCCAATGGTCACATCTGACAAAACCATAGTACACTATCACAACCAGAACCCTGACTTTGGTACAATCCACTGATCTCCTTCAGATGTCTCCAGTTTTAACTGCACTCACCGTGTACGTAAGCTTAGTCCTACGCCATTTACCACATGTATAGGTTGCTGCACCCATGACCACAGTAAAGATACTGAACAGTTCATTACCACCAGCATACCTCACGTCCCTTTATAACCACACCTGCCTCCTTCCCTCTCCAATTCCTAACCTCTGGCAATCACAAATCTATTCTACATTTCTGTAACTTTGTCATTTTAAGAATGTTATGTAAGTGTAATCATAAAGTGTATAATCTTTTTTTTTTTTTACTCAGTATAAATTCCCTTGAGATTCATCCAAGTTGTTGAGTAACATTCCACGGTATAATTGTACCAGTTCGTTTATCTATTTCCCTGTTGAAGGGTATATGGATTGTGTCGTTTGGGTTACTACAAATAAAGATGCTATGAACATTTGCATATAGTTTTTTGTGTGGATACTTAATAGAATTTTAGTTCATAATCTTTTTTTTTAAAAGATTTTATTTATTTATTTATTTGATAGAGGTCACAAGTAGACAGAGAGAGGGGGAAATAGGCTCCCTGCTGAGCAGAGAGCCTGATCCCCGCTCAATCCCAGGACCCTGGGATCACGACCCGAGCTGAAGGCAGAGGCTTTAATCCACTGAGCCACCCAGTCGCCCCGTCCATAATCTTTTTAAAAAAGATTTTATTTATTTGAGAGAGAGACAGACTACAAGCAGGGAAAGGGGCGGAGGGAGAAGGAGAAGCAGGCTCCCCAATGAGCAGGGAGCCCGACATGGGGCTTGATCCCAGGACCCGGGGATCATGACCTGAACTGAAGGCAGACACTTAACTGACTGAGCCACCCAGGCATCCCAGTCCATAATTTTCTAACAAACTTTTCCATTTTTATAAATTTTGCAACAAACACTGCCGTGAGAGTAAGATCATCTGAGTTTTAGTTCTGGCACTGTTACTAAGAACTTTGTGACCTTGGGAAAAGACAATTCCCTTGGGTCTGTTACTACTTCTTTATAAGCAAGGGGACTGACCGTTAGATCAATGGCTCCCAAACTATAGCCTTGGAACGTTCTTTTCAAAAGGAATTTAAGAAATCCACTATTTGAAACTGTTAAAAGAACATGTGCTTCATATGCCTATGTTTTCCTCCCATTCCCTTTAATAGTCCTACAGGGCAGAAGAGCTGGTGGGAAAGGGGTCTGTGGAACATCTAAGAGTCTACAGCACACAGTCTGAAACCCATCAGCTTGAATGAGCTTGAAGGTTAGTTTCAGCTTTAATATATAATTTTATTTTTTCCCTTAACTTATAAATTAAGGAAACTATCCTCTAAGTATGAAAACAATAACAGCTGGGGAAATGGCTAGCAGAGAAATTTCTAACTCAGAAATAGATCCATTTATTATTCAATGAGTTGTTAGTGAGCTACAATGTGCCAGATATTCCTTAGTGCTGAGGGTACAGAGATAAAGGTAGGAGAAGATGGAGATGGACAACCTGAGGATAATCCTGATATGTGAGGAGGCAAATTCAGAAGGACATATGGAAAGACTGCTAAGGGAATAGCAGGGGATATCTAATTTAACATGAGAGTCTGAAAGGCCTTAAATGCAGTTAAAGATTGAGAATTTATTCACTTGGCCAGCGTCCCCCCCAACATTTTACTAAATAACTTTAATTTCTCTAGATACTCAGCAACAACAAAAAAATACTTCATGATCTAATGAATTTGTGGAATGCTATCTATTGTATCCCTCTTGGAGACACGGAATAAAATACACTGCATATAAAAGGCTGAGAAATCTAAAGTAAAGAATCAGTATTTTTCTAAATATTTGCTGCTAGTACCTCTTTTTCAGAGAATACCTATTCACATCTTGTAGAATTAGGGTTCTACTGAACAAATCTGGGAAAATACTGCCATATTAGGTAATAAGGATATAGCAGAGATCTTTCAACGGTGGACTAACATGACCAAATTTATTTTCCACAGGGTAACTCCAGAGGTTAGTATAGATTGATGTGGAGTGGAAAGTGGTGGTAGTTGTAGGCATTTTACTTCAGAGTTTCACTCAGTAGTGTAGTTGGAGACTACCACAGTCTGAGAACTATAAGCAATGCAGTGTAAAGGAAAGCCTGGGACACTGAAAAACTTCTGAGAGCAAATTTGGTCAATACCTGCAAATGCAAGAGACGGGAAGAAATCAAGAATGATTTTCAGGTTTCTGGATAGAGAAATAGGGTGCTTAGAAATGAGGCTAACTGGGGTGCCTGGGTGGCTTAGTCAGTAAAACTTCTGCCTTCGGCTCAGGTCATGATCTGGGATAGAACCCTGCATCAGGCTCCCTGATTAGCGGGTAGCCTGCTTCTCCCTCTCCCATACCCCTGCTTGTGTTTCCTCTTTCGCTGCGTTTCTCTGTCAAATAAACAAATAAAAGTCTTTTAAAAAAATGAGGGTAATTGAAAATACAACAAGAAAAAAAGAACACCAAACAGATAAATTTAAATTTAAAATGTTGTCATACATATCATGTTTTTGGAGAGCTATGCTGGTGATTAAATGCCAATACAGGTCTGATGCCTGGTTAACTTAAAGTAAGAAAGAGTAATTTGAGAGTAACTAAAATACTGAGAGTAGCCAGAGGAAAGACTGAAGTCAGCCAGGAAAATGAGCACAGATGGGAAGAAAAGCATATCAGAGATGAAACCCTGGGGAACAAGAATATTTAAACAGTGGTCAGAAAAAGAACAATTTGAGCAATAAAAACAATGAATGCAATTGTTTGTAAATGCTGAATCACACTGATTATTAAATCCCATAGATTCATTATAGTAAAATAAGAAAAAGTCAAAACTAACATAAAACCCGACTCATTGGACACCATCATCACTGGAGGTAACCAGGGCTCTGACAACTGGAAATTAAGAATCAAACATTTAGGGGCGCCTGGGTGACTCAGTGGGTTAAAAAGCCTCTTCCTGGGGCGCTTGGGTGGCTCAGTGGGTTAAAGCCGCTGCCTTCAGCTCGGGTCATGATCCCAGGGTCGTGGGATTGAGCCCCGCATCAGGCTCTCTGCTCTGCGGACAGCCTGCTTCCTCCTCTCTCTCTCTGCCTACTTGTGATCTCTATCAAATAAATAAATAAAATCTTTAAAAAAATAAAAAAAAAAAAAGCCTCTTCCTTCGGCTCAGGTCATGATCCCAGGGTCCTGGGATCCAGCCCTGCACTGAACTCTCTGCTCAGCGGGGAGCCTGCTTCCTTTCCTCTTTCTCTGCCTACTTGTGATCTCTGTCTGTCAAATAAATAAATAAAATCTTAAAAAAAAACAATCAAACATTTATTCTGCCTTTCTTGTTTGAGCCTTATTTCAAGGTAACTGAAGAGCCCTCATTGATTAGAGAAAGTTCAGTGTTTTGGGAAATACCAGCTAATAAATGAAGAAGGAATAAAAGCAATAGAAAAATCATGATTTCTGAATCCCTAATAAGATAACTGTTTCAACTAATGATTATCAATGTTTGAAAACACTAGATGAAAGCCTGCCAGGGAAATTCACAAGAGAGGGATCAGCTGTAACTATAGGAACTCATCACTTAAAGTGGGCCAACAAGGTGTTCTAAGCCTTCTGATGTAACACAATAGGGTGCAGCATGAGCTATGAAATAATCTTGCCAAAAAAAAGTTTAACGAGAAATGCGATAAAGGAAGAAGTCAAACAATATTACATAAAAATAAAACCATTTCAACCCTCCTAGGAAAAGACTAATTGTTGTGTAACCATGTTAACAAGAGAGCCACAAGAACTGGCTTTGAGGTCATTTAACTGATCAAAACAACTTGCCTAGGTAAACACTGTTTGTTTCTGTTTTTTCCAAATCAACCCGTCAATAACTGCTCTTCGTCTGTGAAAATCAAACAAGAATGGACTGACTCCAACAACCACACCTGAGTGCCAAGTGATCAACAACAGTCCCACCCAAGTAACCACTCATAAGAGATGATGTCAATCCACTTATGGCCCTAAAAATCTGCCAAGTTTTGAACTCCACCCTTCCCCCAAAACCCTATGTAAGAACAGTGGTCTACACTTCTTAGACGCTATCAGATTAGCATCACTCTCCCTTACTACAGTAAGCAATAAGATTGGCTTCAATGCTTTTTGTTTTATATACTTAGGGTCGTCTTTTGACAAGATAAATTCTGAAAGTGGAATTCTATAAAACTGTCTTGGTTTCTTCCACAAGCAAATGGTAGGAAAAAACAGGGTAGAGTGTTCTGGAAAAACAGAAGTTTGAGAAATACAACCAAATGAAAGGTTCAGATGTGACTTGGGACTACAGAGACACAGTTTTGGAGAAAACCTGAAAAATCTGTTTAAGAACTGGTATTAGTGGATACCTTAGCAGTGTCTTGTTAGGTGTGGTCATATAAGAAAACATCCATACTTTCTAGTGATGCAACCTGCAGTAGGTGAGAAATGGCATGTGTGGAATGCTTAACATATGTCAATGAAGAGATGAAGCACATGTGGCAAAATCTTCATGACTGCTCAATCTGCATGACTGATATATGTGTTCACTGTATTAACACTATTTTTATGAATTACATTAGAAATTTTTCATAATTTAACAGAGAAAAGCAAGCAAAGAAAGAATGGTCAAGCAGCAGACCAAAAGAGGAACTGTTAGGGAGGCAGAAGAAGCAGATGCGAGTAGGAAGATCTAAATGGGGAGAAAGTGGCCAACAGTGTCAGTCAAATACTTCCAGAGACACCTTTCCTAACTGTCTTCTCTAAAATGGCTCCTGCCCCTTCCCTCACACTTCAAGAATAATCTGGTTTATTATGTCTATTGCTCCTATTATTATCTGAAATTATTATATTCATTTGTTCAAATATTAATTCCTTGTCTCCCCCACTAGGATGCAAGCACTGTGACACAACAGAAGATCCTGTCAGTCTTGTTCACACTGCATCCTACATAGATGTAGCAAGACCTCAATCATGTGTTGAACGAATTGTGTGAACAAGCCTTTCTAACAATCTCCCACTGGGTTAAGCAACCAGATCACTGCTGACCATAATAAGAGAAGTTTCTGGAGACTGGTGGGAACGAACCACCAATGGGCTGCGGAATAAAAGCAGCCAAGAAGTGGTACCAGAAAGCACAGACAATTCTTTAAAGAGGCTTTCTGTTGAAAGGATGCAGAAAAGATGGTACAGAAAGCTGAAAGGAAGCCAGGTCAAAGAAAGGATTGTTTTTTGTTTGTTTGTTTTGAAATTAGAGTATATTCATTAGCTGAAAAGGGGCCAGGATCGATGGAGTAATGAGGGTTCAGGGAACAGTCACTTATATAGCAAGTATTTTTTATTGTGGAGAATAACAAAGTGCAAAACAAACAAACCCTACACAACCCCAACATCACCAACTTATACAGTTCACCCATTTACCAAAAAGTGAACAGTCACGTGGCCAAGAAATGTAACACTGTAACTCATTCAATGTTAACCACTTTTCTTATTTTGCCTTGGCTGTTGCCATCTACATATGGGCCCTAAAAACTATGCTTTAGTCTGTCTGCTTTAAAACTTTATAAACAGAGGGGCAACTGGGTGGCTCAGTTAAGCATCTGCCTTTGGCTCACGTCATGATCCTGGGGCCCTAGGATCAAGCCCCACATAGAGCTTGCTACTACCTCTCCCTGACCCTGGCTCATGCTCTCTCTTGCTCTCTTTCTTTCAAATAAATAAATAAAATCTTTGGGAAAAGAAAAACCAAAAAACCTTTATAAATAGAACCATATAGTTATTTATTCTTTTGTGTCTGAACTGTCTTTGCTCAACATTCTTACACAATTAGCCCAAATACCTGCATATAACTGGTTTGTTCATTTTCTTTGCTGTATGGTACACTGCACCCCTGGGCCAAAGGCCTCAGTCTGTTTTTGAAAGGCTTTCGAGCTAAGAATGGTTTTTACATTATTTTTAGGATTTTATTTGAGAGAGCAAGCGAGCATGAGTGGCGGGGAAGAACAAAGGGCAGGAACAAGCAGACTGTGTGCTGAGGGTGGAGTCCAACATGGGGTTGGATCCCATGACCCTGAGACCAGGACCTGAGCTGAAATCTAGAGTCGGAGGCTTAACTGACTGAGACACCCAGGTGCCCAGGGACCCGGGTTTTAACATTTTTAAAGTGTTGGAAACAATCAATAAAGAATAAGAATATGTGACAGTGTGTGTGGCTTGCAAAGCCTAAAATATTTACAGATCATTTGTCAACCCCTGCTCAATCTCAGGTATGAATATATCATAGCTTATTAATCTACTCTACTGCTAGTGATCTATTTTCCACTTTTTGGCTATTACAAATAATGCTGCTATGAACATCTTTGTTCTAGTTTCTTGATGTGCAAGTACCTTGATGCATGTAAACTGAGTACATGCCTATGAGTGGGATTACTGGATGAAGGTATACATATATTTGTCTTTAGAAGATAATGTCAAAAATGTTTGCCAAAGGTTGTATGAACCTTTCAGCTATGGATGAAAGTTGCCACTGCTCCACATCCTATCAGCACTTTATACTGTTTAGCCATTCTGGTGGGTATGCAATTGTAGCCCATTGTGGTTATAATTTGCACTTTCTGATTTACATATTAGAATCAGTTTATCAAGTTTCATACAAAAAACTTAAAATTTAAATTCCATCTGCATTAAGGGTATAGTTACGCTGTATAATATGGTAGCCACTAGCAACAAACAGCCACCAAGCCCCTGAAATACGGTTAGCCCAAATTCTAAGTATAAAGTGCACCTTGGAAAAAATGAAATAAAATAAAATGCACATTGAGTTTCAAATAAGTATGAAAAAAATGTATCATATCTCACGAATCATTTTCTATTGTTGGTTACATGTTGAAATGATTATCTTGGCTATACTGGGTTACATAAAATATATTATAATCCATACTAAATTTTTTTACATTTTAAATGTTGCTACTAAAAAATTTAGAATTACACAGTAATTTTACATTACATTTCTACTGGAAAGTGCTCATCTATACAAACCCACATCTTTACAATACTGTGTCTGTCATAATGTGAATATGGTACAACCTTACAAAACAATCTTTTAAGTTTTCTTTATTTTTTTTCCTTTATTTATTTATTTGACAGACAGAGATCACAAGCAGGCAGGGAGGCAGGCAGAGAGAGAGGAGGAAGCAGGCTCCCCGCCAAGAAGAGAGCCCGACGTGGGGCTTGATCCCAGGACCCTAGGATCATGACCTGAGCCAAAGGCAGAGGCTTTAATCCACTGAGCCACCCAGGCGCCCCTTAAATTTTCTTTAAATAAAATTTCCTAGTTTTCTGCATAGAGTTTTTACATAACTTTTATTAGATTTATCCCTAATTGAGTTTTTTATACTATTGTAAATAGTCTCTTTTTAAAAAATTTCATTTTCTGTTGCTACTATGTAGATATAAAATAGATTTTATTTATTGACCTCTGATCCAACAACTTTGCTAAACTTTTATTAATTCCAAGAATGTATATGAAGATTTGGATTTTCTATGGACACAGTCATATTGTATAAATAAGGTCAATCTTAATTCTTCTTTTTAAACCTTAAACCTTATTTCTTTTCCTGGCCTTATTATACTTGATAGTATCTCTAGGACAAAATGAAGAGAAGTGGAATAATCGATGTCATTGTCATATTCCAAATTTAAAAGGTAAAACTTTCACTATCTTAACATTAACATGAAGATTATATGAGTACTCCTTTGGAGATGTAACCCAGAGCCTGGATCCCTGGTATTTCTGCTTGGGGCAGGGGCCTTGTCTCTGGCTGTACTTGGTGGAGGGCATGAATAAGGGCCAAAAGCTCCAACATTTGTGTGCCCAGAATAGAAAAAAAGGAACATGAGTACTCTAAATCTATGGGGCTTGTTCATATTTGAAACACATGAACATTAATGTCATAATATCAATGAATAAAATTTCATACTTCAGCTTGAAGCATTTATTTCTAAATCTCATCAAAACATATTCACTAGGGAGTACTTACTTAAGAATCATAGTCATTGTTTCTTTTCGATCTTTTCCTTGGAAAGGTAGTGTACCAGTGAGCATTTCAAACTGCAAAAAGGCAACATCATCAGGGGTATTAGTCAAGAAGTATAAAACCTCAAGGCCAGAAAATAAAAAAGCATCATCTTACTTCAAACCAAATCTTGTAAAATCGCTATATAATAAAACAAGTGATTTATACTTCCACCATATTACTGAACTCAAAAAACACCTCAGTCCTTACCATTAACACGCCAAAAGACCACCAGTCTGCACTTTGAGTGTGACCTCGACGATTAACTACTTCAGGAGCCATGTATTCCACAGTTCCACAGAAAGAATAGGCCTTCTTTTCATGGTCAATAGACTCTTTACTTAGGCCGAAATCTGCCAAAATAAATATATAATTCATAACTATCCTAGAATAATTTCCACACTTAAAGTTTAAGCTTTGAGTTCCAATATTTACATTTATTAAAAATTCTAATCCAAGTTTTCAAGGCAATGTGTTACTCAATATTTGAACCACATCAACTTTAAAAGAAATTATATAGAGAAGAGAGTATTTTAATAAAATGAGGATTTTTACCTGTTAACTTGATGTGACCTTCTTCATCAAGAAGTATGCTGAAAGAAAACAAATTCAGAAAATCTTTTCAAACCACTAGATACTTATAGAACCTAGAACTGAAGCTACTGTGTTAAGCACCAGATCACCACATTTCTTCTAAAATATTGTTTTAGACTGTGAATAAGGGAAAGGTAAAAAAGGAGAAACATTTTTTTGGACACACATACATAACAAAACCCAAAGGCAAAGCCTTATAAATGTGTATTAAGTGCATTTGAAAACTATAAGGAAAAGAACCAAAACCTATATTCTTTCTAATTTCTAGTTGCTCTTTGTAATGCTTTTCTGTAGAGGTGGCCTAACTAAAATCCTCAGTGCTTGTGCAATAGACAGAGGGTCCACATATTTAAGTTAACTGCATTAAAGCTGTCATTTTCTTGGTCATTTTTTAGGCATCTGACTCAATCATTCTTTCCTAGTTTCTCTATCCAATCCTCCTTTTCTTTTCCTTTTTTCTAGAGTCAGGGAGCGGGAGGAGAGAGAATGTTAAGCAGGCTCGATGCTAGATGCAGGGCTTGATCTCAGAATCCTGAGATCATGATCTGAACCCAAATCAAGAGTTGGAGACTTAACCAACTGAGCCAGCCAGGCACCCCCTATCCAATCTGTGTAAGTTCTCCAGTGTTTTCTTTCTCAGTAAACTCTGAGCTTCTAGGTTTGACCTTATTCATCTTGTTGCTCAGTGCCTGGTAGAGTACAGACAAATAAGAAACATATGTTGAACGCATGGGGCCAGTCTACAAAAGGCCAATAAGGCATTCCAAATAATTTGGGCTTCTTCCCAAGGGCACTGAAGATCATATAAAGTTTATATGCATGAAACGTAGAGATAATCAGATCTGCATTTTCATAAAACAGTTTAGAGGGGAAAATAAAGGGTATTTAGTGAGCTCTTAAATATGGATCATGATAAAAAACAAATGGAGAAGACACTCAGGTTTCCGGCTTTAGGAGATACTTGAGTGGAGAATAATGTCATTAATTAACAAGCTATAGAAAGGGATAAGTACTAGGCTGTAGGCCAATAATTCTATTTCTGGATAGGCATTTTAGTATATTGATTTGAAAGGCCAAGTAATAAACTCTTTCACTTATATTCAAAGCCATTCTATAACACAGGCATTTCCTTACTTTTTATTCTAACTAAAAAAATGTGAAAACCAAATTTTGCTATAATAAAATTTTACTATGTCAAAAATACTACCAACCTTTCTATGTCATCAATTCAAATAGGATCACAATAAAGTTTACCACTGAGGATAATTCAGTAGGGACTTATTTTTCATTTCTTCATAAGGGGCTTATAAAAAAATACAAATCTTAATTATGCTTGATTACAAAGAAGATTAACCATTTCCAGAATATAAAGGAAATGATTAGGTATAGTGGAAATTATCCTCCCTCTGTCTAATAAATACATGAAAGACAATTCTTAAAACAAAACTTCAAATCACTCTTGGTAATTCTGAAAAAAAAAGAGAACATAGCTAAGCTAACATAACACTACTTATGCCTTCTATAGCAAATGCATGTTTTTAAAGATTTTATTTATTTATTTATTAGAGAGAGAGAGCACGCGAGCACAGGCAGACAGAGTGGCAGGCAGAGGCATGAGCAAGGAGCCCGATGTGGGACTCGATCCCAGGAGGCTGGGATCATGACCTGAGCTGAAGGCAGCCGCTTAACCAACTGAGCCACCCAGGCGTCCCAGCAAATGCATTTTTTAAAGATAACCATGTCCACCCTTTATCTTTGAAAGAAAAAGCCAACTGTATTACTTTCAATAGGCAAAGTTCCTTTTCAACTACTAATAATCATTTTCAACCATATTTATTATAACAGAGTTCTGGTTTAAAAGAATGTGGAAAACCCCTTATAGTGTATAAAACAACTAGACTAAAAACTGAAATTTCTTCCAAGTTCTTTATGATGTATATAATTGGATTACTTAACAACTAAATGTTACTTCAATTAATAGTGTCATCTAGGCATCTTTGTGAAAGATCTCACTTCTTACTTACATTTGATCTTATTTGACTCTTAAGAAAGCCCCATGCTGTATACATAATTTTATGACCAATGCTAATCCAAAGGTTTACAATAAATATATTCAACTAAATGATATAAAACACTAACACATATTTTTATTATGTTTAATCATATGATTATAATAATTTTTTTCTTCTAAGGACCATATACTTGAATATTTATTCTCACTAGGAATTATATTTATGTCTTTATAGTTTGAAATCAGGAAAATGATGAGAAAAACAAAACTTAGTAATTATCTGGGGAATAGCAATGGATGCATATAAAACTTATCCAAAACCAAAATGTATGAAAAATGAAAGTAAAATGTGAAAGTGTAATAATTTCTAAATGATCATGTACTAGAATCCCAAAGGACCATTTCCTGTTGTAATATATAATTTAAATTTTGCATGTAACATTTTAATGTAAGTAATATCCAAATTCTTTTTATTTATTTATTTTTTTAATGAGATCTTTTTTTAAAATTTTTTTTTAAAGATTTTATTTATTTGTCAGAGAGAGTGAGCACAGGCAGACAGAGTGGCAGGCAGAGGCAGAGGGAGAAGCAGGCTCCCTGCTGAGCAAGGAGCCCAATGTGGGACTCGATCCCAGGACGCTGGGATCATGACCTGAGCCGAAGGCAGCCGCTTAACCAACTGAGCCACCCAGGCGTCCCGGGAGGAGAGAATCTTAAGCAGGTTCCTCACCTAGCACAGAGCCTGATAAAGGGCTCCATGTCACACCCTGAAATCATGACCTGAGCTGAAATCAAGAGTTGGACACTTAACTGATTGAGCCACCCAGGCACCCCAAATACTAGCTTCTTGATACTTCCTACTACAAAAACAATGGGAAATTTGCTCAACTCACACTAAGAATTTGAAATGATGTGGAGAAGAAAATTTTCAGGGGCTCAGGTCATGATCTTGAGGTTGTGAGACTGAGCCCCACATCAGGCTCCACACTTGGTGTGGAGCCTGCTTAAGATTCTCTCTCCCTCTCTCTCTGCCCCCTGCTCATGCATGCTCTCTTTCTCTCTCCCCCCACCCCCAAAAATTCAATAAATGGTTTTGAAGGAAAGCATTAACTCTATGCTATCCTTCATACCAAAAAACTTCCAGATGGAGTTAAAAGTTATAAAAGAAACCATAAAATGAGAATATAAGCATCTGATTATGGGATTGGAAAAGGCTTTCTTTTTTAAAAAAAGATTTTTATTTATTTATTTGACAGACAGAGATCACAAGTAGGCAGAGAAGCAGAGAGAGATTGGAGGAAGCAGGCTCCCCACTGAGCAGAGAGCCTGATGTGGGGCTTGATCCCAGGACTCTGGGATCATGACCTGAGCCAAAGGCAGGGGCTTTAATCCACTGAGCCACCCAGGCACCGCTGGAAAAGGCTTTCTAAGACTAAAAGTCACGGAAGAGATCACAAAAGTCTGGTAGATCTAAGAAAAAAATACTTGTGTAGGTAAAAATAGAGTAAGTTAAAATACAAACTAAAAAGACTATTTATAATATATGTCAAATGGTTAAATTCTTAATTTCTAAAGGTATCTTATAAAACAACAGGAAAAGGGGTGCCTGGGTGGCTCAGTGGGTTAAGCCTCTGCCTTCAGCTCAGATCATGATCTCAGGGTCCTGGGATCTGAGCCCCGCATTGGCTCTCTGCTCAGCAGGGAGCCTGCTTCCCCCAAACCCCACCTGCCTCTCTGCCTACTTGTGATCTCTCTCTCTGTCAAATAAATAAACAAAATCTTAAAAAAAAACAGGAAAAAGTATTCCAAGATAAATGAAGGCCATGAACAGAAAATCACACAAAAATACAAATTGTCAATAAACATATGAACATGGATTTCAACCTCATTAAAAATAAAAAAATGCAAATGAAAACAAGATAACAATAACATTATGACTGGCAGATTTTTAGAAGTAAAAGATTACACAGTGTTATCAGAAATGTGAAGCAACAGGCACTCTAACGTAATTGTTGTGGTAGTTCTACAAAGTAATTTTATTTTTTATTACCTCTTAAATAAATTTATTACATTGTATTCAACTTAGTAGTGTAATTCCTTACTTTTCTGGCTTTAAGTCTCTATAGATTATTCCCAGGCTATGTAGATGGTCTAAAGCAAGTGCAAGTTCGGCCAAGTAGAATTTGACATCTTCTTCTGTGAACATCACCTAAAATAAAATAATATTTTTTTGTCTTATTTTCTGTGTCTGTAGCTTTTATTTAAAATTCCATCCCAGAGTTTAAACATTTAAAAAGTTATAAACACGCTAATCACATGAAGTTTTATCCACTTTACTAATGAAAGAATTTGCAAAAATTCCTGACTGATCAAAATCAGTCAACTAATCACTTTCTAAATGCTAAATGTGCACTGTGGGGGAAATAATCTTACATTTTATTAAGTAACATCTATATTCAGATCATGCCATTGTTGCCCTACCACAGTAACATCTTAGAAATGAAAAGTGATCTTTTAAATGCATACTGAATTTCTAGTATTAATTAAGGATATCTTGATATATTATTTATTGCTTTTGAAAAACTGTAACTAAAAGATGAAGGACAAAAGATGAGACATTTTATCAATTTAAAGTCCTATTTTCAGAATAATTTCAAAAGGTAGGAAAAGAACTCTTTTTGGCTCTAATTAAGACTCTTGTGCCACTAGAGAAAATATGATAAACATAATATTGAAATATAACAAAGTTTTAGTTAAAACAGGATGCATATAGATAGATTAAAAATAGAGATTAATTACATACCTCTTTGGATAAGCGTGTAAACAAATCTCCTCCCCTGAGAAAATCCAAAATAAGATACAACTTCCCTTCAGTTTGAAAAGCTGAATGAAGAAATGAGAATTTCTGTTTAATCCACCAGTTTATTTTTTTGACTTACATTAGGTCAACTCATTCACAAATTATTATTATTGAATAATGAGTATTATGAATATTATTTTAAGCACATTAATGATTATATCATAGATGTAAATTTATTTTTTATGAGAAGATAACCACTGATTTCTCTTAGTGTCCATGTGAAAATGTTAAAGGCAGCGTTTTTTATTATGGAACCACTAGAACATTTGTTGCATTTTCTTCAGGCCACAGTCGCCCAAGAATACAGTAGTTTTAAAACATGTGATCAGTCAGGGTGCCTGGGTGGCTCAGTGGGTTAAGCCACTGCCTTCGGCTCAGGTCATGATCTCAGGGTTCTGGAATCCCACCAGGCTCTCTGCTCAGCAGGGAGCCTGCTTCCCTCTCCCTTCTGCCTGTCTCTCTGCCTACTTGTGATCTCTCCCTGTCAAATAATAAAATATTTTTTAAAAATGTGATCAATAAGAAAAATTCCCAACATGGTTACTTAACCATGAAACAAAAGACAAGAACCATGTCACTTAAGTGAAGGAAAAATGTGGATTTAATTACACAGAGCTTTAATTACATGAAGAACCACTACAACTTTACCCAGTGAGAGAAAGCACATATACCTTTGGGGAAAAGAAAGGTGATAAAAGCTTCAGGATGTTGATATTAGGGATCTTTCTTGCTTTTAAGAAAAGTTGGGTTAACACATATGGACTATAAACTGCTGGTACACTGTTACTAATTATATAATATTATAATACATATATATATAATAAACTCCTTATTATAATAAAAAAGTGATTATTATTACCTATTCCTATGGCTACCACTCAGAAACATAAGTATAAATGCAATAAAGGCTTCTAAAGTTTAAGAAGTAGTGGTTTAATTTCCATGATTTTATTTATCTGTTAAACACATATAAATATACACAAGCAAATATTTATATACATTAATATATCTGAATGCACTTAGGAAGTGGAGGATCAGGTGGAGGACTGAGGTTGCAAGTGGTTTTTAACTTACCATAATGTAACTTGACAATAAAAGGATGATTAACTTCTACCAAGATATCACGCTCCATTTTTGTCCGAACACGATCTCGAACTACAAAATATTGTACATATGGCTGTATTACAATAGCTTTCAGAGACAATCTTTTAAAAAAAATCTCTTTGGTGCCTATTTTAAATTAAATTATGCTAAAATGTGAATTCATATTTTCATACAGATCAATAAAAAACAATTTATATGTACAAATAAAACTACCACTCTTGAATTTTTAAAATTAATATATTTTTTACTAAATTATATAGCTAGACAAAATTGTTCATGTTTATAAAATCTGTGCTTTACGTTTAAAAATACATACAGAGAACATATCAGAATTTGAGTCAGATGTTGGCTTTAACATCAAATTTACAAGTATTTTAATTAAAGTTCTAAAAAATGACCAAAGAAGAGTAAGTTTTTAAAAATGAAGCATCCCAATGAAATATTAAAACACACAAGAAAATGGAATAGGTTTCACTACCCCTACCAATCCTATCAACTCAATTTAACAAGCATTCATTAAGCAACTGTAAAACGTGACAGACATGGTGAATGATGGGTATACCCAAAAAAGTCTATTTTGGGGGAAGGAGGAGAGGAAGGGCAGAAAAAATAATGTGGTGCAGCTGAAAGAGCAAAGGCTTTTTGGAGTTAAATCAGATTCAGATCTGTGTAATCTTAAGCAAGTTACCTACCTAAACTCTTTCAGCCTCTACTGCCTCTCATCTATGAAGTAGAGATAACAACACTGTACCTTTCTAGGCTGTGTGACCATTTGAGATAAGGTCTGTACATCCCAGAGCCTGGTATATAGGAGATAGTCAATTAAATGGTAGCTATAACACCATGAATATGATAAAGGGATAAAATGACTTATTACTAGCAATAAGTAGTACAGAAAGAAATTCAGAGAAGGAAAAGATGAGTAGGAAAGCATGAAGGAAGAGGTGGAGTTAGGCACTTTTGGAGTGGAATTTAGATGGATGGGAAGGTCAGACCTGAAGAAGAGAAGTCCAGGTATGGAGTACCAGAGCAAGCAAGGACATGGAAGCATGCATAAGGAAGAGAAAGGAACCAAATCAGTATGGAAATTGGGGAGGTTCAACTGGGAAGACCCAGATTCTTGACAATTTGGAATGGCAGATAAATTTATGTTTGGTCTTATAGGTAAAGCTCTCTTTTACTGATCAATGATTCCCTGAGCAAATTCTATGTAACAGGTACCGTGAGGCACAAATACAAACAAAATATTCTTCAAGAAGCTCATAATCTGATGGGAATGACAGACAACTAACTAAATAGAATACATTCTGATAAGTATTCTGTGTTAGTAGCTCAACGGATTTAAGAAATGAACATGAGGGGCGCCTGGGTGGCTCAGTGGGTTAAAGCCTCTGCCTTCGGCTCAGGTCATGATCCCAGGGTCCTGGGATCAAGTCCCGCATCGGGCTCTCTGCTGCGAGCTTGCTTCCTCCTCTCTCTCTGCCTGCCTCTTTGCCTGCTTGTGATCTCTGTCTGTCAAATAAATAAATAAATCTTAAAAAAAAAAAAAAAAGAAATGAACATGATCATTCATTAAAATTTTATTATTTTTTTCTGTTGCATAATAAGGATAAATCATAAATGACTTGCATTCTTCAGGCCAGAAGGACTAACAAATATAAATCATCCTGAATGGTTATGTCAAAGATTAAGCAGAAAGAACCAGGAAAACAGTCTTCTGTGGGGGGAGGAGGGTAGGGACAGAGAGAAAGATGAACTGGTATTCTTTTCAATATAAAGTGACCAGATATTTAAAAACAGAAATAAGACCCCTGGAAAAAAAGAAACAGAGAATCTAAAACAAAATCCTACGTTTCCCATTCTACCAATTTTCCACTTTCAATTGGGAGATTTCAGTGCCAGTGACTGAAAATGGGCAAACCAGATACAGAAATCATTTTGCTCTTGAGGTCTACAAAGCTCTTTTAAATGATTTGTCCAGCAACAAGTATATAAAATTCAGTATCAATCTTTGATTTCATTATCTTATCCTATCACAACAACTGGTGTCTTCTATCCAACAGACCCTTTCTATTATTTATATAAATGAGGTTCATCACCTAGGTCTGATTACTCTGTTCCAGTCTAGCCCACATTTGTGCTTTTCTACTGCTACCCATATGATCCTGGATTCAGTTTCTATTACCTTAAAGCTGGATTCCAAATTTCTATCTTTTGATAATTATACAAAGATTACAATGCTTATCATTTAAAACACACCTCTCTGCTCAGTGAGCAGCAAAAATAACCATCAGTGTATTTACTGCATATCCCTCATCTATTATTCTATCACGACAAAGAGAACAATTATTTGGGAGTCAAGAACTACAGGTTTCAGTGGCCCTGCTAGTAACTAGATGAATTACCCGCTCAAATTCTTACACTACTCAGGGACTTCCTGTTTCCTTCTCTATAAAATGAGAGGCTAGAAAAAGATGATTTTTTTCCTATTAGGATTATCTTGTGAGGTGGTTTCCTTACATGTAACACTGATGAGAACTTGTTAAGTTGAAAATGAGCAGCGAGATTTACTTACTCAAGAATTCCTTCATTTTGTCTGAGGTAGGACTGTGTAATAATGCTAATCTGGTTTCTTTTATCATGAAAGGCCTACTGACAAATATAAATCATCCTAAAATCAAGAATTTTGATTAGGATATACTGGTTTAGAAGAATGCATGTTTTATATTGGTTAAACTCTAAACCCTAAAATAGAATCTGTTAATAATGACTCATACTGGCAAAGCAACTACATTCCTCTGAAATCATTTTTCTCATATAGTAGCTATTAGATTTTAAATCCTCCTTGACTTGAACAAAGAGTGAAAAAGAAGAAATGCTGTTTATGTTTCTAGGACTATGTATTAACAAACTTTGAGGCCCACAGACTACTGTATTAGGACAAAAGTCCCTATAAACTCAACACTAATGACTTCTACTTGACCCCATTTATTGTATTAATAGAAACTCTGAAATGGAAAGAGACTCCTGGTTAAACATAAATGTTTTACTTTCTACATTCTTCCAAAGCCCTAATGAAATTATGATAATGGAAAAATTATGCATAAACTCACAAGGACAAAGAACAGGAGATGAGTAAGTGGTAACTTACACAGTAAGTGGTAGTAAGTGGTAACTTACACAGTAGATAAGAGAAAGCTAAAAGCTAAGTCTAAGGGAATGAAGCCAATGAGAAATAAGGAAATTCTTAGCCGTAGAACTCTTTCCAGTTGGCTATTTGGTAACTTACTCTTTTATTGTTTTAAGATTTATTTATTTATTTGAGAGAGAGAGAGAGGCGGGGTGGGGGAGAGGTGCAGAGGGAGAAGGGGAGAATCTCAAGTAGACTCCCAACTGAGCATGGAGCCCAAAGCGGGGCTTCATCTCACGACCCTAAGATCATGACCTGAGCTGAAAGCAAGAGTTGGACACTCAACCAACTGAGCCACCCAGGTACCCTGGTACCTCACTCTTAAACGCGAAAAAGATAGCAAAGGATCCCCAGGCATTTGAGGAAAGGCTCTGAAGATGAAAAACAGTTATAAAAATAAACAGGAAAAAAAAGGAATAAAGGGTAACAGAGACAATGTAAAGAAGAGGAGAAAACTTAAAAATCAACCTTGTAATAATTTATATACCCCGACAGAGCAAAGACTATATGGCACCCATGAAATAATAAATTTTAAAAAGGGTCAGGGTGGAAGGAACCAGTATCTTCAACAAATAAACTACAAAAAAAATGGAGACAGAATTCATAGATTAAAAGACTTAAAGAGAAATCAACCAACTACAAAACAGAGATATAGATCTCGATTCAAACAAATTACAAAACGAAAGATGAATTATAATAATAGGACCAAGAGGAAATTCAAACATTGATTAGGTATCTGTATATTAATTTTTTAGGTATGGCAATATTTTTAGCTATAGTGATATAGTTGTATCATTTAAGAATCTTTATCTTTTAGAGATACATACTAAAATATGTATGGAAGAAATTGTACAATGGCTAGGATTTGCATCATAGTATCAAGAGAGGGGAAAAGGACACAGATGCAAAAAAAAATTGACCATGAGTTGAGAAATGCTGAGGCAGCAAGGAAGTTATATGGGCGTTCTCCATATTCTTTTGTTTCTTTCTGTAAATGTTTGACACTTTCCATACTAGAAAGTTTTTAAAAATAGAAGAGAACAAGGAAAATCTAGGAAATTAAAAATGATGGTAGAAACAAAAATGTCTTTAGGATGTTTGAAAGATAATTGGTATATTTCCTAGAAAACAGGGGGAAAAAAGACAAAACTAGAAAACAGCAAGGAAAAAAATTAAATGATCCACAAAGTCCAACATATTCAAAGAGCAGGAGTTACAAAATCGGGAAGAAGTGACAAAATACTTGGCCAAAACTGAAGAAACGAATTTCTAGATTGAAAGAGACCATCCCATACCTGACATGGTGAATTTCAAAAGTTCACACTAAAGAAATACCACTGTACAAATTCCAGAATAGCAGTGATAAAGAATCGAGTGGTTCTAAAATCTTCCAAAGAGGAAAAGCAGCTTACGTACGAAGGACTGGAAGTCAGTACTGCAATAAACCTCATAATTGCAACACAGAAAACTGGAAGACAATGGAAACAATGCCTTCAAATATCTGAGGGAACATTATTTCTCACCTAGAATTTTATAGTCAGCCAAATTATAAATTAACTGACAAGGTAGAATAAAGGCATTTTAAGAAATTCAAGGTTACAAAATTTTACCATCCATTCACCCTTTCTGAGGTAGCTACTAGGAAATGTGTTCTACCCAGACTGGAAAGTGAACTGAGAAAGAGGTAGACACAGAATTCAGAAAATGAGATCTTATACAGCAAAGATATGAAGGTAATGTGACTCCAGTATACTATCTGGCTCAGTTAGGAACAGTTCTTATGAAGCTGTAATAATGTGGGACACATGGGTGGCTCAGTCAGTGCCTGCTTTCAGCTCTGATCATGATCACAGGGTACTGGGATGGAGCCCAGCATCTGGTTCCTTGCTCAGTGGGGAGCCTGCTTCTCCCTCTACCTGCTGTTCTCCCTGCTTGTGCGCTCTCTCTCTCCCTCTCTCTCTGATAAAGAAAGAAAGAAAGCAAGCAAGCAAGCAAGCAAGCAAGCAAGCAAGCTGTAATAATGAAAACACTACTGGGCAGACATGAAAGGCAGAATTATGTGTGGGTGGTAGTATGAGAGAAATCCTAATCTGCTATGTTAGGAAGTCGATAAATTGTCACCAAATGAAAATAATCAAAGAATTGCAATAAAGAGTATTGAATGTGGAGGTAAATGACAGAAATAGCAGTTAAGGAGACAAAAGTCATTGTCTCTGAGGTTCGAGAACTGGGATAGGGAGGAGAGTTGGCAAAGCAATATTATTTTGTAAGATTCTATATACATATTACTTTGGTAAAAATTAAAATTGAACTTAAGAATGCACTAAAAATTATCTGACAGTTTATAATTCTAGTATGTCAAATATTTTCATTTTTCTAGGGTTTCTTCTTAGCTTATATCCACGTAATTTTACATACTTTTGGTAGCCAAATTTGTTCTAACTGTTGACTTCATATTTTCATTAAGTTCACTTTGGGGATAATATTTGAAATATTTTTTTTAAATAATATCCTAGTAAACAGTATGATTTTTCAACATTACTCTATTTTTCAATATTTGTTTGATTTCTAAATTCTCAACATTATAAATTAATACTGCTGTGAGAATTTTCAAGTGCATGAATTCCTACTCTGAGATTATTTCCTCAGGTTAATTTAGCAGCAATAATGCTTCTCTATATTTATTTCAAAGCCACTTTCCAGTTTATGCTGCCATTGTATGAAATGTTAACATTATTTTCCATGTACTTCTTTATCAGCAAAATGCAACATTTTTCCAAACATTATTTTATCCCCCTTCATAAAATTTTGAAATCCTTTAGGTAGAGGTTGTAATGCTACTTTTCAGGACCTCCTAATTCAATTATTCCTTTTATATATATTATTTGGAATTCTACTATAAGGAAGAGCTCTCCCTTGCTCCATATTACTGAATTTATGGATCAATCCATGGATTTTTGTTTGACTCAGTAGTTTGTAATCCATCACTATAATTATTGTAATGTTCAAATTGTTCTAGATTTGGCCCATAGGAGTCCTGTACTCCTTCCTTATATTATTATTTTCCAATATTTGAGGTGAATATTCTCATGATTTCTTATTTATACTATTTTTCATTGTGTGAAAGGCTAAATATTTTTGCAGTGTCAATCTGTTTATAATTTTAAATTATATTAATTTTAAATACAATTTTAAATTATATTAAATTGTAATTTGCTCAATATCTCTTCACGAGTTTCCTAGATGTGTTAAGTTGTAAAATTCAGTTAAACTGTTCAGTTAGATTGTTAGATTTTTTTTATGGCATAGGGTTTATTTAAGACTAATTTTTCCAGGTTGTTCTGTACACCTGGTTTCCCATACAGCATAGCACCTATTCTCTTTGAGGTGTATGCTTTTCAAATGAAATTTTAAATATTTAAAGGGAAATTCAATTGGAATCTTGAGGATACGGAGCTAATTGGATGGCTGGATGAAAACTAAGATTTTTTTTTTTTTTTAAGATTTTATTTATTTATTTGTTAGAGAGAGAGAGAGCGAGCACAGGCAGACAGAGAGGCAGGCAGAGGCAGAGGGAGAAGCAGGCTCCCTGCCGAGCAAGGAGCCCGATGTGGGACTCCATCCCAGGACGCTGGAATCATGACCCGAGCCAAAGGCAGCTGCTTAACCAACTGAGCCACCCAGGCGTCCCAACACTAAGATTCTTAACAACAGGTAGCCTTCTCTAAAAGGAACTGGGCATGTATTTCCTTTCCTGGTATCTTTCAGATTTTTCAGTTTTATAGTTTCCTTTATGTATATTATGTACAACACAGAGCTCATCAAATATATGAAACCTACTTTTGTTATTTTTGTGAATGACCTCTTTTGTTTAAGTTCCACTGATGTAGTTTTATAACTTGGGAGTAAGCATAAAGTTATACAAGTAGTGATATAAAGTAGGGCACTGAGGACATAATTTAATTCTCTGGTCCTAGCAAGAATCAAGTAAGTAGTGTGCCAGTTGTAGAGACTAGCTAGGAAAGAAAATACATTCAGGAAGGGAGCAAGAGAAAGAAAGCAAAGGATGGTGTTTATAGAGAACTGTAGAATTTCTTGGAATGATGATATCCAGGTTAGGTGACTAAATGGAAAGAATAACATCAGAAATAATAAGTGATCATCACAAATATTCCTTCCTAAATATTTTAAAAGCTTTAAAATTACACATAGGGTGCCTGGGTGGCTCAGTCATTAAGCGTCTGCCTTCGGCTCAGGTCATGATCCCAGAGTCCCGGGATTGAGCCCCGCATTGGGCTCCCTGCTCGGTGGGGAGCCTGCTTCTCCCCCTCCTTCTGCCTGCCACTCTATTTGTACTCTCTGTCAATAAATAAATCTTAAAAAAAAAAAAACAGATTTAAGTATTTTAGAAATTATGTATAATTTCTTCTAAATGACTATTTACCTAAAAGAGTCAAATTCTATATAAGATTGTTCAAAATCAGAGGCTTAGAATAAAAAACTTGGAGACCAGAAGTCAAGATGACAAAGTCCTTAAAATAAAAGCTATTTTTGAGGTGCCTGGGTGGCTCAGTGGGTTAAGCCTCTGCCTTCAGCTCAGGTCATGATCTCAGGGTCTTGGGATGGAGTCCCACATCGGGCTCTCTGCTCATCGGGGAGCCTGCTTCTCTCTCTCTCTCTCTCTGCCTACTTGTGATCTCTGTCTCTCTGTCAAATAAATAAATAAAATCTTTTAAAAAAAAGCTATTTTTCATTTGATAAATCAGGTTTTCAAAACATTAAAATAATCACATTAATTTGAAGATGAATCAAACCCAGTCTGAATTTTCTAAACCTTTACTTGCATGAGCCCAAGATGAATTTATAAAACTTTTTGTTTAACATGGCAACTCCCATTCTCACTAGTCATGTGATTCCTAGCCCAGTAGGAAAAATTCATTAAAATAAAGTTTAAACTTAAAGACAGTAACAAGAACAGATTCAGAATATAAGTAACTGGCCTAGGAGTCACTGGAGATCTGTTGAGACCTTCCAGTTTGCTTAGACTATGCAAACAGTATAAACAGTTGTAGCACTTACCTTTCAATGTGGCCTTCTTCAATACTTTCATGGCATAAAGCTGTCTAGCATCAGAGCCTGAGATTTTTTTGACTAAGAAAACCTGTATTTAAATGAGAGAGAAAATAAGTTTTACTAAGTGTCACAAACTATGCCACTGTTAAAAGTAAGACCCTTCCAGTAATACGGTGTATTACTAAAGAGATTCCGTTATGCTGTAGATGCTTATTTTTCTCATGTATCAATTATAAATACAATGAGTTGTAAACAGTGGTAATAACTTGGGATGTCAACATAAGTAAACATATTGTTTTCTTTTTGTTGTCTGCCAATTCCCAAAAAGCATGTAACATATAAGACACAAAAATCTTTAAATTGTGTAATCAGATAAAAGCCCAACATGTTTAAAGTATAACGTAAGTGGTCATTGCTCCGCTTTTAACAAAATAAAAATTCTTCTGATCTGATAAAAATTGTCATACAGGAGTGCCCCTTGACCACAATTTTCCATTGATACAATTAATCACTGATAATTGGTCTTTTCTATGTATGAAAACTGCACATAAATTTCTCATTGCCAGGAAGAACAATTTAAAACATACTGAAGAAGCCTATTCATAACTATTTAATGTGACTTAAGATAGAACCCTACATTTCGATCTTTTAAAAATCAAATTATCAGGGATGCCTGGGTGGCTCAGTTGGTTAAGCGGCTGCCTTCAGCTCAGGTCATGATCCCAGCGTCCTGAGATCGAGTCCCAAATCGGGCTCCTTGCTCGGTAGGGAGCCTGCTTCTCCCTCTGCCTTTGCCTGCCTCTCTGTCTGCCTGTGCTCACGCGCTAACTAATAAATAAATAAAATCTTAAAAAAACATCAAATTATCACATATACCTAAAAATGAAGAACACAGTTCCTACGTATGTTACTGAGCCTCTTGATTTTCCAAATTATTTTTAGCTGCTTTCAAAATCTAGTGTGAAATTTATGCAAAATGAATAAAGCCTGCTCTACATAATCCAGTCATGCTATAACATGGCTAATACAAAACTATAAATCTTTCCTGTTCATTTGGACCATCAGGTCTGTGATCTTTTTTAAAATTTTTTATTTAAATTCCAGTTAGTTAACATACGGTGTAATATTAGTGTGGACCTGAATTTCAACTTTTTTCTTCTAACTATTCTTTCCCAGCAGTTGCTATTGAGTTGCCACAGACGGGAAGAGAAGCAATTATAATCGAGAATTTAACTTTCAGGTCAGCTCTCAATTATCTGCTCTAGCATGCCAGGCTATTAGCAAAAATAAAAAAATGCTACATCCAACTGATTCTAGGGCGAGGCAGAGTTCCTCACTTTGAGAAACTGTGCCAAAGGTGATTGGCAATGACCTCAAAAGTTTAGTGAAGAGCACCACAACTTGCACAGAAACCTGGATGCACTGTGTGTTCCTCTCCCCAAATCACTCCCTCTTGTCCTTCCCTTTAGTTTCTTTTAGCCAGTTAGCAGTGAGCCAAACTAGGGAGAAAAAAGCATTCTTGATCAGGTTCCTAAGATGGAATGATATTCACATGATAAAGGTAATCAGATCATTAATATTTTGAACAGAAATAAATTCTAATTAGGTGGAGATAATTAGGACTTATTTGGTATTTATTCTTAAGATTCCCTAACCAAGCTTCTTTGTGCCATTCCAAAAGAAAAATTCTCCCTGTGGATTCCAAACTTTTCTCACCCTTCTTTGAAAGTACCTTAACACTTTTCAGCACTTCTTGGTTTGCAAAGGACCTTCACAAGCATTTGTAATACATCATCATGATAATTTTGAGAGACAGGTGGACTAAGGAATGCCTATTTATAGCTGCCCAAGCTAGGGCTTAGAGAGGTTAAATAATTTGACTAGTGTCACAGTGGAAGTACTGAATAAGAATCAGGCCACCACCCAGTTCTGTGCTCTTGCTCAGGCACTCTTCATCTGTTCCCTCTGGCAGGTCACCAGTTAAGGGTAGCAGGACAGCAGTGGTCCAAGATGCCATCGGATCTTCCCCAGCCAGAGCATTCATGACCTTTCGTACCCCCAATGAAGCTATTCTAAGCTCTGACAGGTCATCCCTGTTTCCTTAGCTTACACAAGCTTTTTAGGATGAGTAAGAAAGGAGACGCCCTATTTTTAATGTTTGCTATTTATAGTAAGGTATTTAGTTACTTTTAAAGAAATAAAGGGAGATGCATGCTAACTCCTGGTAATTTAAATATTGTGTTCCCTGAAAATCTAATGTATAGAAAGAAACCAGTCTATTTGGGTTTATCCATAACATGACTGCATGATAATACAATTTCATAGCAGATATTACGTGGTTGGCCTTTTATTATTTAATTCTCACTACTAACCTATGAGGTCAGGACTATTATTTACTCATTACTTCTTTCCAGAATTATATACTAGGTACTGTGCTACTAGCTCAATGCTGAGACATGGTACAAAGCATGTCTCCTGCACTCATGGAAAGAACACATAGTCTAGTGGAAGAAATAGCCAATGAACAGTTACAACATGAAAAACTACAATTGTGGTAAGTGCTGTGAAGATGAGGTATATAATGTTCTGACAGGGTAAAACAGAGGAATTTGACTTAGAATGGCAGAAAAGACTTCTTTGAGATCATAAGCATGAGAGGCGCTAGTTAAGATGAGGAAAGGGTGGGGTGGGGTGTTTCACGAAGTGGAAATCGCATATGCAAAGGCTTTCTAGTGGGATGGAGCCAGGTGCTTAAGGACTGAAAAGAAAGGGCCAAGGCAGCCAGAACACAGATAGTGAAAAATACATAAAGTGGTGCTTTTCAGGTAACTAGGCACCAGAACAAGGGGCTCCTCAGCCATCTTAACAGTATGTTTTTATCCTAAAGGCTAAAGGAAGCTACCGAAGTATATAAGATTAGCTCTTGTTGGCTGTTATGTAAATAGTGGCTTGAGGAAAGAACAAATTTAGTTCTAGTTAGGAGCCTCCTTCAACACCCCAAGGAGAAATGGGGGTGGCAAAGACTTCAGGAGTAGCAGTGGAGAAGCAGAGGACAGGCACAATTTGAGAAATCTTTACTAAATCAATAGGATTTGCTGATAGTTCATACTGGTGGGAGAGGCAAGAGAAAAGATGGGCAGTAGAAGGTAAGTCAAAATGTCTCCCAAGTTCCTGGCTTGCTTAACTGGATGCCATTCATAGTTGCAGAGAAAAATGAAACAGGACAAGTTGGCGGGGGCAGGGGAAAATCATGACTTTGGTTGTAGAGATGTTGAGTTTAAACTGCCTTTGAATCATGTGAAGAGAACAAAATATGCAGCTGTACATAGAGTTCAGAGCTTAGAGGCATGATCTAGATTGGAGAGAGAGATCTGTCAGGACAGCAGTATATGGGTTATAATTACAATAGTGGGCATAGAGAAAATAATTAGTAGGGAGTACAGAGTGAGGAGAAGGCAGCCTGGAATGAAACCTTGAGGAATTTCAATACTTAATGACTGGCTGGAAGAGGAAAATGGGGCTTGGAGAGGTTAAGTAACTTGCTCAAGCACATTAACACGTAAGTGGAAGAAAAAAAATCAAATCCATATCTGGCTGATCCAGAGCCCAAACTTACAACCATTACATTCTACTGTCTACTTAACCAGTATTTGAAATAAAAGCATCACTTTGGGTTTAAAGGAGGTTAACAGGGCGCCTGGGTGGCTCAGTGGGTTAAGCCACTGCCTTCGGCTCAGGTCATGATCTCAAGGTCCTAGGATCGAGTCCCGCATCGGGCTCTCTGCTCATCGGGGAGCCTGCTTCCTCCTCTCTCTCTGCTGCCTCTCTGCCTACTTGTGATCTCTCCCTGTCAAATAAATAAATAAAATCTTAAAAAAAAAAGGAGGTTAACAGCTGAAATAAATTACCTATATTAGCCAAGAATTGCTAAACAGTCCCCCTAAAACACACAAGGAAGCTAAAGTGGTATTGTTTTGGAGCTTGCAAACCGTATTATCTTTAGATATTTCCTCACAGGGAGGTGGTAAGCAAGCACTGCAATGTGAAAGTTGAATGCAATCTCAGAATCTTCCTCTTAACTGAGAAACAGAATAATTAGATTAAATAATAGTAATCATAACATTGTACTTCTCAAAATAGAGGACAGAAAATGTTCCTGAGGTATGCAGCAGGGGGATAAGGAATATTTGAAGAAAAATGAAGATGTTACATCTTCAGGAGCAATTTTAATTGGTGGCTTTGTGCAACATTTTTGATGTTAAAGACAAGCATGGGTATCACTGACTAGAATGTAACCTTGGCATTCGTTTTAATTAATTAATAAAATAATTTATTTATTTGGTAGAGAGCAAGCAAGAGAGCATGCGGGAGCACAAGCAGGGGGAGTGGCAGACAGAGGGAAAAGCAGGGTCTCTGCTAAGCAAGAAGCCCGACGTGGGACTTGATCCCAGGACCCTGGGATCATGACCTGAGCTAAAGGCAGATGCTTGACCGACTGAGCCACCCAGGCATCCCTTTTATATTCAGTTTAAAGACAAGTTATAAGTCTCTAAAATTTTATACTCATAGTGGTAATCCTCCTCCCCTAATTCCTTGGGAATAGCCATTCACTTTCTGCTGGTATTAGGGATATTCTGGAGGAAAGACTGAGATACACTGTTATAATGTACTTGGCAAGATCACCTTCCAAATCTACATGAGGACTCAAAAAGAGTATCAAAAAGTATACCAGGGGAATAATTTTTGATTTTTAATCATTTGCAAAGTGCATAAGTCACATGGTCTTGAAGATAAAACAAATATGAAGTGACTGGTGCCAATTTACAAAAGTTTCCAACGTACTTTTGAATGATTTTATTCACTTTCTCATACTTACTGACAGTGAGAAATATAAAAACAGAAAGAGGGGTGCCTGGGTGGCTCAGTGGGTTAAAGCCTCTGCCCTGGCTCAGGTCACGGTCTCAGGGTCCTGGGATTGAGCCCCACATTGGACTCTCTGCTCGGCAGGGAGCCTGCTTCCCCCTCTCTCTCTGCCTACTTGTAATGTGTCAAATAAATAAATAAAATCTTAAAAAACAAACAAACAGAAACACTGCTTGTATGGAGATTGGTAGTATTTCATAAAATAGTACCATTCTCCATCTGTATGAAATACACACAAATTCCAAGAAACAACTTTTTTTTTTTCCCCCAAGAAACAACTTTTTAAAAACAAGCACTCACGACTTACCTTTCCAAATGATCCCTGCCCTAAAACTTTTAAAAGTTCAAATTGGGAAGGATCTGCCTTTTCATGTCCTTCCTTTACATGATGTGTGATTGCAATTTCTTTGATACTGCCTTCTTCCTGTTGAAGCAAATATAAAGGGAAAAAAGAGAGTTAGAGACACTTTCTCCAGCTATAAACCAAGAAACATAAATTTAGCATTATCATATTAGAAATCCTCAAATTATTATTTAGTTTTTCAAAGTAAGCTCTATGTCCAGCGTGGGACTTGAACTTGTGACCCCAAGATCAAAGGTTGCATGCTCTACCAACTGAGCCAGCCATACGACCCTGCAAATGTACTTTCAAGTTAAATGTCAGAGAGAATGATACCAGCCCACTGCATAGACCACTTTAACCTCTACTTAACATTAGCACTGAGTATTTCCAAGTCTTCATTCTTCCTACTGGAGATAATTAAAATGGTTTCATGGGGTGAAGGCAGAGGGTGTAAAAAAGTCTGAAAACACAACAGAGTAATCTGCTGTGCTCTGACATGTGCTTGTATTAGGTAAAACCAATCTCTCTCACACACACAAACACAGACACACACACGCCAGTGTTTACAGGGGAGTGGGGTTGAAAAATATTCCAAGGCAAACATGGAGATTTCTGCCCTCAGCAAGGCCATTTGGATCAGTATGCTGAAGTTTATTCTGTTGGAAATAGTAAGTTACTTTGTTTCTAGGACTACTTGAGAATTAAACAGGGAGAAAGATGATAACTCTAAAACACAAAATCAAAAAAGATCTAACATTTGGAATGGAGAATTAGACACAGAAAAAAATTACTATTCAGCATAATGGAACAATGGAAGGTCTTAGGGTTAAGGGAAGGATTTTTAGACAGTGGATGTGTTAGGAAACCCGAGGGAAGGCATCAGAAAGGGAGAAAGGTTGAAAATATATGTATGTATACACAGAATTTCAATTACTTATTCACTCTGGGATTAGCAGATAAAGTACACCTTATTTAATCAAGACCTATACACTGTGTTATAGCCAAAAACTATAATAAAACAAAACCAAACAAAACCAGAAATATATACCTGTCAAAGACCATTTTTCTTTTTTGCCTGTTATTTTTTCCTAGTGTCTAAGTATTATTAGTAGAATCAAAATATGTTGTACAAAAATAATTCATTGTTTTTATTATTGTTATGTTCCACATGCATGTTTGAGCTCAATTAACATTTTCTGAGCTAGAATGTTGGCTATATATGGAATTACAAAGATTTCTCAAAAAGATACACTGGTCTAAAAAAAAAAAAAAGATACACTGGTCTACTAATATGGCACGTTCTGAAAATGAGCAGTAAAAGGAAGAAAAGCTCATGTAGGACAAAAAAGGGATCTAGGCCCACTATTTTACTCTGTAAGACAGATATTTGTAGACTGTGCTAATTAATACTCAGGCAGCTTCAACATTTTGGAGGCTCTCAGAACTGTGGCAACAATAAGACAATCCCTCAATGTGGTTTAGTCCTTTATTTTATAATTTCACATGTACTATCTCCTTTATTTCTCACAACCATCCTGTGCAGGTGTTAAGGTAGAATCAAGCATTACCTGACTCTGAGACTCTATCCCCCTTCCTGTGCACCCATTCTCTGCAAATGAGACTGGTTGGTGGGTGTATAAGGGCTTGAGAGTGACAGCTATTTGTACCTATATTAGGAAAGGCAGGAAGCAAATTACCAAATTCTTAAAGAAAACTTTCAAAGAATAATGTGTGTGTGGAAATGGTTAAATCCAGCAAACATTTATTAAGTACCTACCATGTACCAAGCCTGGGTTAGGTGCTTTTTCACCTTTTGTATTTCCTGCTTCATAACAAAACTTGTTAGAGAGGGCTGGTAAACACAGGGTAGGGTATACCTCAGAGCAAGCAAAAACATCTCAGAATTCTCTACAGACTCCCCCATTCATCACTAGAAATTTGACAGATCTTTTAAAGGCCAAATGGTCTGAACACAGTTTGAAGTTTAAAGAGATTAAGTAAAGATCACAAGCCAATAACTGGCAGACTTATGGATCAATTCCACGTTCTGACTTCTAATGACTTCTAAAACAAGGGTCTTAGCATTACACCATACTGAGACTGTCATAAGCTTCTGTGGTTCCCCATCCAAGATGAATGACAGGAACACACACACTTATTCCCTTGATCCTTTTAACTGGTCTGTTTCTCTTGGGTCAGTTAACTACAGTGATTAGAGAAATGTTTTTGAACTTTTAGTAGCATATCTTTACCAGTTAAAAAAAAATTGGATAGGGACGCCTGGGTGGCTCAGTTGGTTAAGCAGCTGCCTTCGGCTCAGGTCATGATCCCAGCGTCCTGGGATCGAGCCCCACATCTGGCTCCTTGCTTGGCAGGGAGCCTGCTTCTCCCTCTGCCTCTGCCTGCCACTCTGTCTGCCTGTGCTCGCTCGCTCTCTCTAACAAATAAATAAATAAAAATCTTTAATAAAAAAAAACTAGCATATACCCAATATTTATGCGCTTATTGGCTTTGAAATTATATATACTTTTTGTATTACTGAATTACATACATTATACATGGAAATGAAACTAAAAGGAAGTTCTCTTTCTTTTCTGTAACCCAAAGTGCTGTCACATCGCACTTAAAAGACTAGTGGATTACAGACTTAAATTCAAAAGGCCAAGGTCATGGGTTGGATTCTAGCATGTGCCAGTCAGCCTACTATGGAAAAAACTATCTGTTCAAGAGCCTAACTGGAATCTAACAGCCATTTATGCCTTTAAATCATGAGGCTGTGAAGAACTATATTCTATATAACATTCCATATGTCTTACCAGTTTTCTTTTTTGGGTAAGTGGGAAGTAATTTTAGGCTGCAATATTGTTTCATCTTTTATTTCATAAGAATACTATAATTATGTGTCACAAAGATGCAACACAGGCAGGGAACGATCACTGAATTATAAATGTTTTGCATTTTGCAGCAGTCATACAGGATCAAGTCTTACTCTCAGAGCTACAATCAGGTCATGGATCTCAAAATAAACAGCAGTAACTATTCAAGAAAGATTTCATCTTGGATGACTACCCTTCCTTTCCTTTCACGGCAAACAAGTTACCAAAAAACACAGAATCTCCCTTTGATCCCTTCATTCAACAAAAACATACTAAGACATCTACTATGTATCAAACATGGTTATGGGAATGTCCTTTCTTCTCCCCCCGTCCCATTTCCAGTAGCATTACCCAGATAAAATTCTTCATTACCTTTCCTGTGGAAAACTGAAACTAGCTTGGTTACTTGTAATGCCCCTTTGTGCCACTGCCAGTCCACTTCATCCTCCTGACAAATTAATTTTCTGAAAGGAAATAGCTCCAGTCATATGACCAGACTGCCCAAAAACTCCTTAAGTTTTCCTAAATTAAATGCACTGCTTCCCCTTGGCATGTAAAGCCCTCTACAATAAGGCTGCAACTTAGTTTTATGGTATTATCTCCCAACATTGCCTTACATGTAATCTTTTGTCCACTGGGTTATTTCCTGTTCCTTAAACATTTTGTTTTTAAAATTAAATATGTGCACATGGATGACAAAATCAAATAGTGACAAAATACCCTATGATCATAGAAAAGCAAGTCTCCTCTCACCCCCATACCTAGGCTTTTTAAAAAAGTTCTTTCTGCACTTACTTTGATAATTTCTTGGTTTATTAACTTTTTTTAAAGATTTTATTTATTTGAAAGAGAGAGAGAGAGAGAGAGATCACAAGTAGGCAGAGAGGCAGGCAGAGAGAGAGGGGGAAGCAGGTTCACCGCTGAGCAGAGGGCCCAATGCGGGGCTCTATCCCAGGATCCTGAGATCATGACCTGAGCTGAAGGCAGAGGCTTAACCCACTGAGCCACCCAGGCGACAATACCTGCTGATTTAAAAATAAGATGAAGGATTCCTCATACCTCTTCCATCATCTTCTTCCCCACTATTTGGTAACTATATTGCTTTTATATAAATTTCTCATCTTTTCTATTAGTTTTGGATAGAACCCTAACTCCTCACCTCATTTTGTTTTCAAGATTTATTATTTATTTGAGAAACAGTGTGTGTGCAAGGGAGGAGGGGCACAGGCATAGGGAGAGAGAGAATCTCAAGCAGACTCCCCTCTGAGAACAGAGCCTGATATGAGGCTCAATCTCATGACTGAGATCATGACCTGAGCTGAAACCAAGAGTTGGACACTTAACCTATTGAGCCACTCAGGTACCCCCTAACTCCTCACTTTATAAAAGGAGGTTAACAGTGCCTGTATGGGCACACCTGGGTGGCTCAGTCAGTTAAGCATCTCTGCCTTGGTTCAGGTCATGATCCCAGAGTCTTGGAATCGAGTCCCATATCAGGCTCCTTGCTCAGTGGGGAGGCTGCTTCTCCCTCTGCCTGCTGCTCCCCCTGTTTGTGCTGTCTGACAAATAAATGAATAAAAATAATCTTTAACAAAAAATAGTGCCTGTACTTCCCTAACCTGCTAGCTATATTTTTACATTTTTATTAATATTGAGAAAATTAATTCTCTCCTGTAACCACAACAAAACCCTTCATTCTATCTTCACAGCCTGATTTTAAAAGCAGAAGGCCCATACACCAGCATTCACATTTTTATGATAATGTATTGTTTAAATGCAGGCTAGAAAGTACATTAAATTTCTTTTTATATAGGCCCATAACAGTGACTTCCAAAACAATCCGAGGGGACTTAAAAAACAAAACAAAACAACACTTCATCAAATGCCTAAATTCATGATACATTTTACTTTGAGTTCTATTGGGGCCATGAATTTTTTTTTAAGATTTTATTTATTTATTTGACACACAGAAGGAGAGATCACAAGTAGGCAGAGAAGCAGGCAGAGAGAGAGGAGGGGAAGCAGTCTCACCACTGAGCAAGAGCCCCATGTGGGGCTCTATCCCAGGACCCTGGGGATCATGACCTGAGCCGAAGGCAGAGGCTTTAACACACTGAGCCACCCAGGTGCCCCGGGACCATTAATTTTTTACAAGTTTTTCTTTTTTTCCTGTTTCTAACAGCCCCTT